>BOPN01000046.1:268746-271246 GCA_017312705.2 Penaeus japonicus
GCATTGAAAAATGAAGACCAGGGCGAGCAAGAGGAAAACGAAGAGAATAACATGACAAAGGAAATAAAGTGGGAAAGGGTCTCTGCAGTGCATATGCTACTTGCCCAATGAATAATGGCGAAAATACCCTTTTTTTATAATTTATTTATTGTGTGGGTAATACCTTCAAATTGGAGGACAGCGAGGTTCTTCAACACGTTGCTAAATGGTTTCCCCGTTTTTCGAAAATCAGTCACGAGTTTGATTCACGCAATCAAGGAGGTAGAGGTCGTAGGAAACATTTCGACACACGCCGTTTACAAGCTTATCATTAAACTAGGAAAATATAGCCATTCAGTGACGTCACTCTAGTTATGGTAAAGTTATTCCAAGGTAATCGCCATATATCGAGTGGAAAATTATTTGACGAATAGCAGCCCATTTATTCCAGAGAAATCATGATATGGATATTTTTTTCGCGGGAGATTTCTTTCCACTTATAGGGTTACGTGAGAGAGAAAATTAAATTGTTAGTTTAACACCTAAAATATTTCACTAAAAAGAAGATAAACTTCCTCGTTCTCTGTCAGTGGCGAGGAAGCACAAAAGCAACAAACGTTAATGATTTCGGTTTCTATGAACCAAATTTTCCGGAATCCTACATTGAATGCAGTCAGTCAGCTCCGATGTAAGTCTTGACAGAGCGTGGATATAGGACACGTGACCAAGCTCTATAACTGGTGTTTAAAGCCGCTTTTAGTCTTCCATGGAGTTAAGTTACCCACCGTTACAAGCTCTGGTTACCGCAGTGCGACGAAAAGTCTCGAAGATACGAGGTGCTAGATCTGGCGACCGTCTCGATCATGCTGTTCTCTTACTCGCGTTTTCGGGTTGTGGATTAGGGAAAAATACGATGATAAAGAACATGATGAAGGTTGCGAAAAATACCCAGAAGCAGAAGACTGACATGTATGTATGAATATATATGCACACACACAAAAAAAAACGCACACACACAAAAAAAAAACGCACACACACACACACGCGCGCGCGCACGCACACACACACGCACACGCACACGCACACGCACACGCACACACACACATACAAACACAAAAATACGGACATATGTGTATATGTGTATGTGTGTGTTTATATATGTGTGTATCTCTTTCTCTCTCTCTCTCTCTCTCTCTCTCTCTCTCTCTCTCTCTCTCTCTCTCTCTCTCTCTCTCTCTCTTTCTCTTTCTCTCTCTCTCACTCTCACTCTCTTTCACTCTCACTCTCACTCTTATAAATATACATGTATATATATATATATATATATATATATATATATATATATATGTGTATATATATATGTATATATATGTATATATATATATATATATATATATATATATATATATATATATATATATATATACATGTGTATATATATATGTATATATATATATATATATATATATATATATATATATATATATATATGTGTGTGTGTGTGTGTGTGTATGTGTGTATGTATATATATATAAATGCATACACGCACACCTTTCTTGACAGTCGAGCGAGTCACCGCCCACACATCCGGTTGGCCAGAGAACAAAGCGTGACATCTGTAAGAGTTCAAACGACCTGCTGGAAAGGTCACAGGACGTATGCTGTGTGTGGCCTGCGTTATGTTATTCACAGGAGGACTAATTGGTGCAACATGTTTGCCTTTGTGCTGCGATGTTAATTGGATAAGCTTGTTAAATGCACTTGGAATGCGCTGGTATGATTTATTTTCTTTCTCTTTCAAAGGAAACATTATCTAGTTATTTTCCATATTAAGTTCTCAATGCTGAGAGGATGGAATGAAGGAGTTCGGAACAATTAAGAGGATATTGAGAGAGATTGAAGAGAATTATGGGGTTTGCTTATATGCATTTTATATACTTTGATGATGTGAAGAGAATTTTTCTCCTATTTGATATCAAGGCACATACTTCATTCAAGCCACGTATTTCATTCGTAATATACTAACATTGGTCACACTAGTTAGTCCAAGTTATGAAACTGGCATTTATTAAGGAATGCTTTACACAGACTATGACATGATATGAGGGTCAATTAATATTTACATCTGTGTGTTGTGTGTCGCGTTTTAATGTCTATGTCCTTCAAACTCGCTGACACATCAAAGGACAGATTACAGCGAATTTGTCAAAACATTAATACTTGTTGAATATAATGTTGCAACGTGTTCATGTAAGATTGCATGTTATCATCCAATTGAAAGATCTTATGCTAGCCCATTCAGGGTTAATTACATCCTACTCTACCCCTTGCGCTTTCCAGGCCGGTCGCAGGCAGCAAGTCCGAGATGCGAGGCAAGAAGGCCGCGCGCCACATCAACGCCGAAGTGATGCTCCTCTGCGACATGATCTACCAGGAGGGCCAGCAGTTCGAGAACGGGACGGCGGTCATCTCATTCGGCGATCTCTTCCAGGCAGGTTTCGCCTTCAAGGTCCAAATGTAT
>BOPN01000046.1:287852-297852 GCA_017312705.2 Penaeus japonicus
ATCCGAAAAATATGTTTGTGTTTTATAATTTTCCTAAGTATGTGGGTGTGTTTGTACGTTTGGTTATGTGTTATATGTATGCGTGTGTGTGTGTGTCTGTGTTAAAGGGTTGCATAATTGTACCCTTTGTTGTTATGTTCGTGTGCATTTGTGTGTGTGTTTGATGACAACAATAACAGTGTATAAATTGCATTCCACATATTCTTCAAGAAAACTAAAAAAAAATATATATATATGAGTGACAAGCTATTGTTTTTATATGAAAGAAGTAATTTAGAATGTCACTATTAGTAATGATGATAATGGAAAAAAGTAATTATAATGCTACTACTAACACTAACAAGAAGATGAAGATATAACAAGGATTATTTTCACAGCAATACAAAGAACTACAGGAAAGGAATATACCACATAAGCACAACATACTTTTCCCCCTCACATATTCTGTGCGTCGTATATCATACACATTGAAGATTACTACCAGAAAATTATGATTTATAATTATTATGATTACACATCGTTGTCATTTCCGAAAGAACAGGGGAAGGGGGGAGGAGGGAGGGGAGGGGGAGGGGGAGAGGGAGGGTGCCTAACGAGCTTACTGCTTATTACGTTCCTTGTGGCGTGTTTGTTTCTTTGCTGGAGTGTCTTTGTGACTGTGTTTGTTTGTGAGTGCTGGTTTGTATGTCAGGGGGATAGAGGGGGGGGGGGTTGTGTATGTGTGTGTGGCGGGGGGGGGCGGGGTTAGTATGAGCGTGTTTGCGTGTGTATGTTTGTGTTTGTGTGCTTATTTGCTTTTGTTCGTTTGCGTGTGTTATATGAACATTATAATTAACATTAATCCCATCTGATTAATGAGAAAGAGAGAGAGCGAGAGAGAGGTTCTTGTAACTATTGTAATTACAAAACATAAAGTCATATCAACAGTAACGGCAATAGTACCAATAATGATGATAATAGTGATAAAGATAAGAGTAATGCTAATAATAAAATTAACAGCAATAACACAACAACAAAACATCAATTATAGTATCAAATAGATATTAAAACACTTAAAAATGAAAAATAAAACCAAAATTACGTTAAAGTGACAGGATATTTTTAACATTCCCACTAACATGCTATATAATAATCTTTGACTCAAACTGAACAGAAAAAAAAAATACTTTCCGTTTCGAAAAAAAAAAATAGTTTCTCAACATTATTTCCTTTCGTCTTCACTACCATTTTTTTTTTTTTTTTTTTTCAGGATGAAGCTGAATTCTATAAAATACCTTGGTTTAGAATGATTATATAATGTACACTACGCACAGTATTCAGTATAGTACTAATCATTATTCGTTTCACAAAGACAATATTATACAAAAAGGATTTGAAAAGCTTGAATATGGAAGTAGAATTAGAATCGTGGATAAGAAAATACAAGGCGTTAAACATATAAAGATATACTGTATTTTTGTCCTTTTCCCATTGTTATTACTCTTGCTATTACTATGATGTCGGTATCACTGATAACAATAGTCATAAAATCTACACACACGCACTTACGCACACAAACACAACCAGAAACATACATTAATATATATAAAAACATATATCTATACATATAATATATATATATATATGTGTGTGTGTGTGTGTGTGTGTGTGCGCGCGCGCGCGTGTGTGTATACTAACACTTCTACTTTAACACAGTGAAGATGTTAAATGATAAAACAGTCTAATCGGACACTCAACACAATATGTTTTATCTTATGTTTCTGAAGACTTTGATATGAGAAGAGGGGGGAGGGGGGGAGCAGGAGGGCGGGGGGGATGAAGCACAACCAAAACAAAGGAAACTCGGCCATCATTACACACTTCGTAGGAACTCCTGCTGGAGGTCCTAATGATGCTACGAATAGGCCGACGGTAATGACCTTAGCTTTTGATGGCTTTCTGTTTACGTGGTTTTCGTGGCACGTTTTCCTTTATGTTGCTTCTCTGCCTCTCCCTGTCTGTCTGTCTGTCTGTCTCTCATTCTCTGGTTCTCTTCCCCTCTCTTTGTCTCTCTCTCTTTCTCTATCTTTCTCTCTCTCTTTCTCTCTGTCTCAATCTCTCTCTCTCTGTCTCTCTCTCTCTCTCTCTCTCTCTCTCTCTCTGTCTCTCTCTCTTCTCTCTCTCTCTCTCGCTCTCTCTCTCTCTCTCTCTCTCTTTCTGTCTCAGTCCCTCTCTCTCTTTGTCTCTGTCTCAATCTGTCTCCCTCTCTCTCCCTGTCTCTCACACTGTCTCAGTCTCTCTCTCTTTCTCTCTCTCTCTCTCTCTCTCTCTCTCTCTCTCTCTCTCTCTCTCTCTCTCTCTCTCTCTCTCTCTCTCTCTCTCTCTCTCTCTCTCTCTCTCTCTCTCTCTCTCTCTCTCTCTCTCTCTCTCTCTCTCTCTCTCTCTCTCTCTCTCTCTCTCTCTCTCTCTCTCTCTCTCTGTCTCACTCTCTCTCTCTCTCTCTCTCTCTCTCTCTCTCTCTCTCTCTCTCTCTCTCTCTCTCTCTCTCTCTCTCTCTCTCTCTCTCTCTCTCTCTCTCTCTCTCTCTCTCTCTCTCTCTCTCTCTCTCTCTCTCTCTCTCTCTCTCTCTCTCTCTCTCTCTCTCTCTCTCTCTGTCTCAATCTCTCTCTCTCTCTCTCTCTCTCTCTCTCTCTCTCTCTCTCTATATATATATATATATATATATATATATATATATATATATATATATATACATACATATATGTATGTATATGTATATATGTATATATATATATATATATATATATATATATATATATATATATATATATATATATATTATTGATAACAATAGTTTCAAAAACATAAATTTCTCTCTCTCTCTCTCTCTCTCTCTCTCTCTCTCTCTCTCTCTCTCTCTCTCTCTCTCTCTCTCTCTCTCTCTCTCTCTCTCTCTCTCTCTCTCTCTCTCTCTCTCTCTCTCTCTCTCTCTCTCTCTCTCTCTCTCTCTCTCTCTCTCTCTCTCTCTCTCTCTCTCTCTCTCTCTCTCTCTGTCTCAATCTCTCTCTCTCTCTCTCTCTCTCTCTCTCTCTCTCTCTCTCTCTCTCTCTCTCTCTCTCTCTCTCTATATATATATATATATATATATATATATATATATATATATATATACATACATATATGTATATATATGTGTGTATATGTATATATATATATATATATATATATATATATATATATATATATATATATATATATTTAATATTGATAACAATAGTTTCAAAAACATAACTTATAATAACAATAATAATGATAATGATATTACTAATGCAACTAATGATCATGATGATAATCATAATACTAATCATAATCATAATAATAATGGTGGTAATGCCAATAATGGTAATAATGACAATGATAATGATGATAATGACAATTGTAATAATAACCATCATCAATATATTTGTTATTGTCGCCCCTATCATTAGTATAATTACCGTAATTTCTTTATTTTCATTATCACTATTATCATTGTTATTGTCATTGCTATTATCATCATCATCATCATTATTATCCCTTTCATTATCGCTATTACCATCATTCTTTATCATCGACTCATTGTCATTATCTGTATAATCTTTACCATTATTATCAATATGATTATCATTATAATTTTCAATTTTATGAGTATCATTAGTAGTAGTGATAGTAGTAGTATCATAAATTTGATTATTATAATGATAATCATTAACATTATTATTATTGTTATTATTATTGTTATTATTATCATTATCATTGTTCTTATTAACAATGTTGTCATGATAAAAGCAATGATAATAATAAAAATCATAATCATCATAACTATGAGACTGACAATATTATTAACTAATAATGCTTATAAACAATTAATTAAACAAATTTTTTCTCTCTTTTTTTCATTTTCCTTTGTTTTTTCTTTTGCTCACTCTTTCCTTTCCCTCTCTCTTTCTTTCTCTTTTCGTCTCTGTTTGTCCCTTTTTATTTTTAATTTCCTCTCTCTATCTTTTTTTATATCCTTATTTCCCTCTTTATTTCTATTATTTTTATTTTCCTGTCCTTCCTTTCATGTTTTATATTTCTTTCTCTTTTATTTTCCTTTCTCTATTTTTCCTTTTTCATTTTCATTTCTTTTCTCTTTCATTTCCTCTCTTTCATTGTTCTCTCTCTTTTTTCTCCTCTTTCTTTCCCATTGGACAAAAGGTAATCAATCATTCCCTGATGACAAAGGGAGAAAGACAAAGATATTCGCGTTATGTAATCTTGCAACTTGAAAATCTTATATAACACTAGCGCAAAGAAAATAAATATATGAATAGAAAATAATTTGATTATATGTACATAGCTGCAGCAAGAGTTTTTTTCTTCTTCTTCTTCCTCTTCTTCTTCTTCTTATAGAGTTGCGAATTCACTCTAATGCAAAGGAAAGGATATAGAGTTTAATGGATTTTTCGATCTATATTCATCTATCTGTTTATTCACTTTTTTTTATCATTATCACTTCTGGATATGAGGAGAGGGGGCGGAAATAACATATCAGCATATCATTAATCAGAATAATATTATATCATTGACATCATTAATGAGGATATATGATAAAGTATATACTCTCAGTAGATCATTTGCAGTTTTAGAATCATGTAAACTGTGGTAAAGATCGAGTGAGTATCAAGTGTCAAGGGTTATAACTCCCAGAAAAGTATTTTTAATCCTCTCTTTACCACTAACCTCATGGCGTATTGTGTAAATAGTCACTAGGTGTTTTACCTTGCGATAGAATATGCAACAAATAATGATAATCATAAATAGATGAAAGAATGATACACAAGCTGAGAATTTTAATTTCTGGAAGGGAAAGAACAGCTTTGAGCCTTAGGGAAGAAGTCTAGTGATTATTCTACTAAAGTGCCACTGGAAAGGGCCCTAAAAAAAAGCAGCCGTACTTTTTTTTATGGCTAATGAAGGTATGAATAAGAATGAATCATCCCACGATGTACAATTGGTACTTCACGTTTTGGCTTCATCAATGTTACTTGCCTAATGTGTTCATAACAGAATTTGTACATAGTTTCCTTTGCGTGTTCTATGCGTATGGCCAAGTTTACATCTAGCTTTAAAACTACCCAAGCGGTGTCTTCTTTATCTTTCTTCTTGTTTCTTCTTCTTCTTCTTTTTTCTTCATGATTGCACTTTTCTGAGAAACTTTTTCGAAAGTCTTCCAAACTGTAATAGGATATACCACTTGTAAAATTTCAAAAGAATAGAGAAATGTTTCGAAATATTTAAGCATGACAATATACCATATCAAATTAGCGCGCAATCATTCTAGTCTTAACATGGCGGCCACACAACAGAGAAGTTCGCGAGCGTGTGACAACGTTTCGAATTTGGCGCCCATAGTCGTCCTGTATTCTATTACATATGTACTCTTTGATCCGAAGTTCCTCGAGGCACAAGGGACGAAGTTACCTTTGTCTGATGATAGCTTGATTGCAAAGCTTCTGATTCTGATCTGTCTAAGCTCGGCCGGTTGCTTTCACTATTACGGAATGGCATGACAGCGATCTTTGGGGGATGGCATTTGCTGACGCCATGAAAGAATCATCACTTACGAAATCTTTGTGGACCTTTATATATATATATAGAGAGAGAGAGAGAGATAGATATAAATATAGATAAATAGATATAGATATAGATATATACATACACACACATATATATATATATATATATATATATATATATATATATATATATATATATATATATGCATATATATAGATAGATAGATAGATAGATAGATATGCATGTATATATACATACATATATATATATATATATATATATATATATATATATATATATATATATATATATATATATATATATATAGTAGAAGAAAGGTGTGAATAAGACTGAATATCTAAACACGCAAGAGATGTCTTTGACGCGTTTCGAAGAAGTCAGGGGTAGTCATAGGTTTCTTCCTAAGGGCATTAAGGATTTGCAGCCCAGAATTCCTAGAGGATGAAATTAAATACATTATAGACTCCTTTATAAAATGCCAATCCCCTAGAGGTTTCTTGCAAAACCTCAGAAAGAAAGCGGCGAATATCATAACCAGAGCAAGAATCGATCATGCAGCACCCTCAAGTTTCTTGGTACTGCCTCAGTGTAACATCTCCGAGACTATTAGCAGGTACTTAGGTACTACCGTGAACACGTTCGGCGTAAAGATAGATGATTTGGCAAGACACAAGAAACCGCTCACAAGCAACCCCGACAGTGCCGTTTACTTCCCTGCAGTACATGCGATAAAGCGTATTACGGCGAAACGGGACGTGGTTTCGACACCAGGATGAGCGAGCACCGAGCAGGCATCCGTCACCACAGGACTTCCAACGCCATGATGGCACAAGTAGATGAGGCGGGACATCTACCAGATTGGAAGGAACAAACATCGCCAGCAAAGGATTGCAAAAGCAAAGACGCAAAGTTATGGAAGCTGCATACATCGCGACAAAAGAAAACATGAACACCGCGTCGGGAAGATTTAAACTATCCAAGGTCGCGGCAGCATCAATTATGCGGATAACTACACACAGGTCAGGAAAGTCAGGTGAACCATCAGCTCTCATTTGGGTTATATATTCGTTCTGTATTTTCACTTGTTATGTATTTTTGAGAAAGACCTCCGTCGAAACGCGTCAAATACATCTCTTGCGTGTTTAGATATTCAGTCTCATTCATACCTTTCTTCTACATTTGTCGCTATGAACTCTGTTCATATATATATATATATATATATATATATATATATATATATATATATATATATATATATATATATATATATATGCGCGCGCGCGCGTGTGTGTTAGAGATATCCTTAAACTTTGTTTAAAAATGCGTTTTTTTAATTGCTTCACTTAATCCTGCTTTGAAACAGTGATTACTTAACTATGAAGCATTTAAGATATATACGTGAATGTAGCCAAAGAAAAGCTATAGCCAGCTTTTTATATTAAAATAGGTAAAGGCCGATTTTGTAACCAATTACAACTAACAATTGGTTTTATCCAAATTAATTCAGTTCCAATGGATTCCGTCGACTCAAAACCCTTCGACTAAAATACTTCTGAGTTTTGGCAGCAAATGCAGCGGCAACTTTGAATTCTTGGAATGCTCAAGGGCGGTAGCGACACATCCGGCAAAACAAGGTCACGCATATCCCAAATAACGAGAACTGAGTGAAAAAAAAGAAACTTTATCAAAGCTTAAGGGGTTTCGTTTTCCGTCGGGCTCTATGTATTGAAGATAGAGAAGGATATATTGCTACTACTACCAAGACTACTACTACTACTACCACTACTATTACTACTACTACTACTACTACTACTACTACCAATAATAATAATAATGAAATAGAAATAATAACAATAATGATAAAAAATAATAATAATGATAATAATAATGATAATAATAATAATAACAACAACAACAACAACAATAATAGTAATAAAAAAATAACAATAATATCAATAGCAATAAAAACAAAAACAATAACAATAATAACACCACCACCAACAAAAACAACAAAAACAACCGCCCCCCCCCAAAAAAAAAAAAAAAAAAAAAAAAAAAAAAAAAAAAAAAAAAAAAAAAAAAAAAAAAAAAAAAAACGACCCACTTAATTAACAGCAAGCCCTACCTTTTCCAGCCTGGGAGAAAGCACCCGAAGGAAGGGCGGATGAAACGGGAAATTCTCTGGAAAACTTAGCGACAGGAGAATGTGATGGATTCCCAACTCTTGCATATCCCTGTAGAGCTCGGAGTCTGAATCCACACGGAGTAGCTTGACCTGGAGAGGAGAGGAAGTGGATAGCATGAGTGGAGTTTGATTAGAAAGATGGAGGGATTTTGTGTCGTGTTGGTATGACTGTTTCTTGGTACTGAGGGAGTTATTGTTAGTATCATTGTCGTTGTTATTGTTAACATTATTGTTATTATTAGTATTAATAATACTATTATCTTTAATATTATTTTAATTATTATTATTATCATTGTCATTATTATTATTATTATTATTATTATTATTATTATTATTATTATTATTATTGTTATAATCATCATCATCATCATTATTATTATTGTTATCCTCATTATCATTATCATTAGTATTTTTATTATTATCATTATTATTAGCCTTTTATTGCCATTGTCATTTCATCATTATCATTATCATTATCATGATTATTAATTTATAACTATAATCATTGATATTGTTATAGTAATTATTATTATTGTTATTATTTTTACTATTATCATCATACTTATTATTGATACTATTACTACTATTATTGTCATCATTATTATTATCATTATTTTCATTATCACTATGATCAGCATATCTATTATTACTATCATTATTACTTCTATTATCTTTATATTTATTATCATTCTCATTATCATGATTATTATCATCACCATTAGCATCATTATTATCATTATCATTATTCTTATCATCATCATGATTATAATAATTATTATCATCATTGTTATCATTATCAAGATCACTATTGTTATTTTCGTTATTATTACTATTACTATTATCATCATCATTTTTATTATCATTAT
Organism: Penaeus japonicus; assembly: GCA_017312705.2. Lineage (NCBI taxonomy): Eukaryota > Metazoa > Arthropoda > Malacostraca > Decapoda > Penaeidae > Penaeus > Penaeus japonicus. Next base: position 296,505 of record BOPN01000046.1, read on the forward strand.
AATCATTACTTTATCATCATTATTCTTATCATTATTACTATTATTTTTTTACCTATTTTCATTATTAATATCATAATGATCATTATCATCATTACCTTTATTATCTTTATCATCATCATTACCATTATTACTATCATTACTATCAATATCATTACAGTGATAATTGTTGTAATATTGTTGTTTTTATCATCACTATCACTATTTTCGTTATTGTTATTATGACTATCATTATTGTTCTTGTTATTATCATTATCACTATTATCATTACCATCATTCTTGTCATCGTTACTATTCTCATGATATAGATACACTGATAGATATCTAGGTAGATACAGATAAATAGATTGATATATATATGGAGTAGATAATAAGATGAATAAAGATATAGAGTAGATAAACAGATACACAGGATGATACATTTTTAAAAAAGATAAGCCTAAAGATACAATAATTCGTATTATTTTGATAATCATTACTGCATCTTGATAAAGTTGATTACGAAGCCAATAAAAGTCATTAGCTGAACTCACAAATCCAACCTTATTATCTTTGATCAAGATCTGATGAGGCATTTAATTGGGTTTCCTAATGAAAATTATGTCTCGTGTTTTTTTATCTATGTTTTTTGTTTTTGTTTTTGTTTTTTTGTGGTTTCTAAGGCTGTTGTTGTTTATACTCCTGCCAATTTATTTGTGAATGTTGCTGCCCATTGTTATTGTTGTTCAGTTTTTGTTCCTGTTGCTAATGCTTTGTTTTTGATGTTGTTATTGCTGTGGTCGCTGGTGTCATTGTTGTTGTTGTTATTGCCTTGTTGTTAATGCTGCTGATGCCAATGTTTTTGATGCCATTACTGTTTTTGTTTTTGTACTACCGCTGTCGATGGCACTGTTGTTGCTCTGGCGGTTATGAAAAAATGAATTCTAAAATTGAATTTATTATTTTCTTTCTTTCTTTCTTTCTGTTCAATATGTTTTCATTTTCCGTCGGACATCTGTTGCGTATATGTTAAATAATAATGATTAAAAACAATGAAAAGGGAAAAAGGAAAGAACGAAATGAGTAAATTGGAACATTTTAAGAAACTATATAGCAACAACATAAATGACATTGCTAGGGAAACAACTATTCGCTTCTTTGTAAAAATATAGACAATAAAGCACGCAGAAATTGATGTGTTGTTTATTTTCCCTTACTGTTGTCGTGAATCCTTTTTCTTCTTCTTCTTCTTCTTCTTCTTCTTTTGGTTTATGTTTTATATTACTATTCCATGCGCATTCTAGATCTTTTTATTAATAAATGACTCATCTGAGAGTGCTTTCTAAGTATATATAAACACAATTACCTATAT
>BOPN01000046.1:300352-302852 GCA_017312705.2 Penaeus japonicus
CACCTGTCACCTTTTCTTGATTATATAATCAATCTACTCGGGTCCAGTTGCATGCAATTTGAAAACGATATTAATAGGTATGAGTCGTTATTTCGTCTCTCGGAATCGAACCGTCTCGTTTTCATTAAAAAAAAAAAAAAAAAATTGTTGTACCTACTCTCGCATTTTCTTTAGCAGAGAGAGAGGGGTAGAAGGGAGAGGGAGAGGGAGAGGGAGAGGAAGAGGGAGAGGGAGAGGGAGAGGGAGAGGGAGAGGGAGAGGGAGAGGGAGAGGGAGAGGGAGAGGGAGAGGGAGAGGGAGCGGGAGAGAGGAGAGGGAGGGAGAGGGAGAGGGAGAGGGAGAGGGAGAGGGAGAGGGAGAGGGAGAGGGAGGGAGAAAGAGAGAGAAAGGGATAAAGAGAGAGGGAGAGAGATAAAGAGAGAGAGGGAGAAAGAGAGAAAAAGAGAGGGAGAAAGGGAGAAAGAGTTAAAGAAAGAGAGAGAGAGAGAGAGAGAGAGAGAGAGAGAGAGAAGGAGAGAGAGGGGGGGGAGGGGGGGGAGAACAAAGAGAGTATTCCGAATCTCTGAACCTTTTACTTTTTTCCCTCTCCTCTATTTGCCCTTCGTAATTGAGATAATTCTGGACTGTATATTTTTCTGCTCAGGATATTCTCATATTTGCACTAAACAACTGTAAATAACATACAGGGGAAAAATACTTTTAATTTGCCTGGAAATTCAGCAAATGTGTATTCCATATCATATTCATTTCACAATGGGAGAATTTTTTTTTTAATAAAGCACATTACTGATGTCGCCCCCCCCCCCTCTCTCTCTCTCTCTCTGTCACACACACACATACACATACACACACACGCATACGCACACACTCACACTCTCGCACTCTCTCTCTCTCTCTCTCTGTCTCTCTCTCTCTCTCTCTCTCTCTCTCTCTCTCTCTCTCTCTCTCTCTCTCTCTCTCTCTCTCTCTCTCTCTCTCTCTCTCTCTCTCTCTCTCTCTCTCTCTCTCTCTCTCTCCCTCTGTCCCTCTCTCTCTCTCTCTCTCTCTCTCTCTCTCTCTCTCTCTCTCTCTCTCTCTCTCTCTCTCTCTCTCTCTCTCTCTCTCTCTCTCTCTCTCTCTCTCTCTCTCTCTCTCTCTCTCTCTCTCTCTCTCTCTCACTCTGTCCCTCTGTCTCTCTGCCTCTCTCCCGCCCTCCCTCTCCCCCTCCCCCCTCCCATCCATCCAATCCTCCCCTCCGTTCCCCTCTCATTCTCCCCTCCTTCCCTCCCTTCTTCATTCCCATATTTTCCTCTCCAAACGTCTCTCCAATTTCAGCCCAGAATCCCCTCCATCCCCCCCCCCCCCCCCCCTCCCCCCTCCTCCCTCCTCCCTCCTCCCTCCTCCCCCCCCTCCTCCCCCCTCCTCCTCCCTTCCCCTTTCCTAACCCTTATTGGATTACTCAGCTGATAAGGGACTCAAGGTTCTCTACGCCCCTGGACTTTTACTCCATCATTTCAGGGATACGTTGAACTTCCACCCTTATGGAACTAGGGGAGGAGAGTTCTGTGTATCTATCTGTGGGCGTGAGTGGGTGTTCCTGTCTGTCTGTCGCTATCTATCTTGACTGTTCATCTTACCTGAGTGGTGTATGGGTCTGTTTGTGTGTTCTTTGTTTGTCTGTCTGTCTGTCTGTCTGACTGACTGACTGTCTGTCTGTCTGTCTGTCTGTCTATACATCTCTTGGTGTGTGTGTGTGTGTGTGTGTGTGTGTGTGAGAGAGAGAGAGAGAGAGAGAGAGAGAGAGAGAGAGAGAGAGAGAGAGAGAGAGAGAGAGAGAGCACACACACACACACACACACACACACACACACACACACACACACACACACACACACACACACACACACACACACACACACAGAGAGAGAGAGAGAGAGAGAGAGAGAGAGAGAGAGAGAGAGAGAGAGAGAGAGAGAGAGAGAGAGAGAGAGAGAGAGAATGAAAGAAAGAAATAAAAAGAGACATAAACATAGACAGGCACACAGACAAAAAGACAGAAATACAAAGAACAAACAAAAATAATCGTAAAAATCAACAGAACTTAAGTCTTTCTCTACATATTCTCACGAGACAGCACCATCTGGATTCCCATTACTTGCAACAAAGCTCATCGTTATGCAACAGAAAACATGGCTCTCCCTTGTCCTCCGATCCGTGAAATAAGGTTTCCAATAAAGGAAGCAATCATCAAATTACTGACGATAAAGTACAAAGCTGTACTTTGGATGTTCTTCTTTGTGAAGGGCAGAATGTTACTGCGTTCACTCCCTCGTCATAGCAATAGAAGGCCGGCTTAACGTTGCAAAAGAGAACTCAAATATAAAGCTTAGTTTCCATCGTTATATCCCATATGAAATATTAGTTATGAATGTCCAATAACAGCAATCTATATTTTCGTCTGTCGCCATATCTGTATAGGATATGAATTTATTCCCTTGTTAAGTCAATGCATCTACCTTTC
>BOPN01000046.1:372852-380614 GCA_017312705.2 Penaeus japonicus
GAGATAGAATAAAAAAGAGAGGACCGAAAACAGGAGAGAAAGAGACAGAGAAAAAGACAGAAGGAAAAGAGAGAAAGAAAGGATGAAACTAAAAAGAGAGAGCGAGACAGAAGAAAACATAAAAGACAAAGAGGAAGACACTAATAAGACAGACAAAGAGACAGAGAAAAGGACAGAAACAAAGAGAGGGAAAGAGGCAGAAAAAAAAAACGAAAACCGGAGAGAGTGAAAAGAAAAAATGAGAGACACATGGGAGAGACACAGAAAAAAGAAAAAGAATAAAAAGAAAAAAAAAGAGAGACAAAAAAAAGTAAGAGAGAAAGAGACAGATAAAAAAGATACTAAATAATAGAAAGAAACAGAGAGACGGAGTCAAAGAAAAAAAGAAAGAGACATTAGTAATGATCTATCTCCTTTTTCTTTACCTCTCCCCCCTCCCTCAATTATGCCTAGTGACCCTTGCGCGATTATCGGCTTTACTCCCTGGAGGGGTAGGGCCAGCCGAAGTTTTAAGTCCCTCGCCTGTCTTCACTGTTTCCATCAAGACATGAAATTGAATCCTTTATCTAGCTGTGTTGCATCTTGCTTTCAATAAATCCCATGTAGTTAATCGCTAGTTTAACTATTTTATCCAGTTACTTGTAAGTTGTTCTCAATAACCCAAACAGAGCAACCCATTACAGCGCGAGAGAGCAAGAGAGTGAGAGTGAGAGTGAAAGAGACCCCTTTACTTCTCCCTCTCTTTCTTCCTGAGTTCTACCTCATTTTTTTTTTCTTTTCCATTTTCTCCTTCATGATCTTCCTTCTGTTTCTTCTTCTTCATCTTCATTTCCTTCCCTAAGTCAAAGGCACAAGAAGATGCAAGTACGGAGATCGTGACAGTCCCAGCAACAGTAAAATGAGCGGTGAGGAGAGTCTTGAAAAGCAGGATCCAATATCGCGTTTCCTCGTTCTTTTTTTATCAGTAATATCTATGTGTCAGATCCCGTGTCCCCCTCTCCCCTCCCCTCCCCCCCACACCCATCCTTTCTTCTCTTCCTTCGTAATGCCTCCTAATGAAGGAAGAAGGGTAGGAGTGAGAGTCTTTCTTTTGTTTCCGAAGGTGTGTGTTTCTTTATATGGTGTTTGTCTTTTGTTTTTTGTTTGTCTTTTGTTTTTTTCTTTAGTTTTATCTATTGTTCTATTCGTCTATTTTACTTTTTTTCACCGTAATTTCGCTGCCATTTAGTAAAAACAAAAATTTAAATCCTTTGAAATTCTATGATTTTATATTTCCCTTTTTATATGATTTTCACTCATCAGCAGATTCTATCTTTGATTATTCATCGTATACATTCATCCACAAATTCTCTCTTATTCATATTCACTTCATCCATCATCAAGACCTAAATCCCTTTTAATCCTACGCCCTCAGAGTACTTCATCCCCTTCATTTGTTATTCATTCTCTGATTCGATTTCCATTTTTATTTTTTGTCATATCCTCTTTTTACCAATTTCTCTGATTCTGTTTTATTCACTTCCCTTCTTTTTTCTTTTCTTTTCTTTTCTTTCCTTTTTTTCTTTTCCTTCCCTTCCCTTCCCTTCCCCTTTCCCTTCCCTTCCCTTCCCTTTCCCTTTCCCTTTCCCTTTCCCTTTCCCTTTCCCTTTCCCTTTCCCTTTCCCTTTCCCTTCCCCTTCCCCTTCCCCTCCCCTTTCCCTTTCCCTTCTCCTTCCCTTTCCCTTCCCCTCCCCTTTCCCTTTCCCTTTCCCTTCTCCTTCCCTTACCCTTTCCCCTTGAATTTCCACCCCTTCTCCTTGCATTCCCTCCCCTTCCCCTTCCCCTATCCCCTTCCCCTCCCTTCCCATTCCCCTTCCGCCTCCCTCCCCCTCCACATTCCCTTTCCCTCCCCCTTCCCCTTCCTCTTCCCCTCCTTTCTCCTCCCCTTCCCCTCCCCCTCTCCCTTCTTTTCCCTACTCTTTCCCCTTCCCATTCCCCTTCCCCTCTCCTTCCCCTTCCTCCCCCCTTCCCCTCCCCTTCTCCCTCCCCATCCTCAACCTCATCCCCATCCCCTCCCCCCTCCTCCCCCCCCTTTCCCCTTCCCCTTCCTCCCCTCTTCCCCTTCCTCCCTCCTTCCCCTCCCACTCCCACTCCCCTCCACCTCCCCCTTCCCTCCCCATCCCCATCCTCTCCACTACCCTCCCCCCCTTCCCATTTAGACTACTTCATCCCCTTCCTCTCTTATTCATCCTCAGATTCGATTTCAATCTTATTATTCATCATATCCTCTTATTACCAAATACTCTTTTCCTTCGCCTTTACTGCGGCCCCGTCTTCCCTCGGGTCCATCGGGAACGAGGCGGTGGCGAACATCTGATTTACACCGCGGAAATTTGCATACGACTTTCGTGGGGATGTGTTATGGCTGCCTTTTAACTCAGTGTCGGTCTTTTGCTTCCTTTGCCTTTCGCTCGTTGTTCCCTGTTCTACTTCATCGATTTTTTTCCCTTTTTTTTCTTCTCTTTCTTGCCGTTGCTTTATCTATTTTTTCCTTTTATTTCTTGTTTTTCCTTCTTCTCTTTCTTCTCGTTTTCTTCATCTTCTTTCTTTCTTTCTTTTCCTTTTATTTTCATCTTCTTATCTTCTTTCTTTCTTTCTGTTTGCTTCAGCTTCTGCTTCTTCTATTTTTTCCTTTTTCATCTTCTTAATATTTCATTTCTTCAACTTCCTCTCTCTCTCTTCTCCCTTCTATCTCTCTCCTACCCCGCCTCACTTATCTTTCTCCTATCACTCTCCATTCCGTCTCCCCCCCCCCCTCATCAACAAAACATCCCATAGGCTTTACAGTTAAAGCGTTTAAAGTATTGGTTATTTTTCCTTTTTACTCTCAAATAACATTACTGCTGTTGTCGAGAATTTTACTGTCACAATCTCAGACGAATCTTTAAAGAGATAATCAATTACGGATGTTTTTATTATAAGAACGTGAGACGTGAATATGAAGGGAGGGGAGGGGAGGGGAGGGGAGGGGGGAAGAGAAGATATAGGGAGAGAAGGGGAAGGGGAAGGGGAAGAGGATGGAGAGAAAGAAAGAGAGAGAGAGAGAGAGAGAGAGAGAGAGAGAGAGAGAGAGAGAGAGAGAGAGAGAGAGAGAGAGAGAGAGAGAGAGAGAGAGAGAGAGAGAGAGAGAGAGAGAGAGAGAGAGAGAGAGAGAGAGAGAGAGAGAGAGAGAGAGAGAATTTCAGACTGAACCGCTAATCCAAATAATCATTAAATATTCATTATCGTTTCCAAAAGCCAATAATTAAAATCTCTCAAAGTTCGTTTTATCCTCAAAGTTTGACCGACTGTTCGTTTCCTCTCTCTCTTTTCCCTTTTTTTTACCTTTTTCTTTCCTCTTTTCCTTTGCTTTTTTATTTTCCTTTTCCCTTTCTTTCCCTTTTCCTTTTCTCTTTTTCTTCCTTTTCCATATTTCTCTCAATTTTTTTCATTTTTTCTCTTCATCACGTCATTCTCGGTCCTCATCTCAAAATCCTTCTTATTTGCGAAAGTCTCGCCAGAAAATGCAAAACAAGTAATTCATACAAAACAAAAGATTACAAAAAAAATACTTAACTGGGATCAACTTCATTATCGTAGCAATTAATTCGGGTTAATTAGTGTTGCAGTTCTACCAACGGTGCGGAACTGATAGAACAGTTATTATCACATGAACTGAAAGCAATTGGACAGATAAAGAAATAAAGAAATAAACTAACTCTGGGTATGTATGTGTATATATATATATATATATATATATATATATATATATATATATATATATATATATATATATATATATATATATAGATAGATAGATAGATAGATAGATAGATAGATAGATACTTAGATATATAGATAGTTAGATAGATAGATAGATAGTTAGATAGATATATAGGCCTACACGAAATATCATATAATAAATATCTTAAGTCTTATCAAGACACGGAGTATGTCTTGTGATTCAATGAACCTAATTTCTAGTTGGGGCGTTTTGACGAAAAAAATAAAAAGTTGGAGAGAGAACTCGAAAAATGGATATAGTTCACTTTCTTTTCCATCCCTTATTTTCCTCAATCAAGCTCCTCCATCCAACAGTCTCCTTTTCCTCCTTCTCTCTCTTTTTTCGCTTTCTCTCTCTCTCTCTCTCTCTCTATCTATCTATCTATCTCTCTTTCTCTCTCTCTCTCTCTCTCTCTCTCTCTCTCTCTCTCTCTCTCTCTCTCTCTCTCTCTCTCTCTCTCTCTCTCTCTCTCCTTTTCCACCTTCTCTCCCTTTCTCTCTCTTTCTTTCTTTCTCTCTCTCTCTCTCTCTCTCTCTCTCTCTCTCTCTCTCTCTCTCTCTCTCTCTCTCTCTCTCTCTCTCTCTCTCTCTCTCTCTCTCTCTCTCTCTCTCTCTCTCTCTCTCTCTCTCTCTCTCTCTCTCTCTCTCTCTCTCTCTCTCTCTCTGATAGGCACTCTCGCCTTCGCCATGACGTCATGGATGCTATGACGTAAGCTCACCTCATTTGCATCACAAAGTTCCGACTCAACCATGCCATGCGACCGTGCGTGATAGAGGCGAGAGAGGAAAGAGAGGAACAGGAGAGGACAAGAAGAGCCAAGTTGGCGATGGTGTGGGATGGAGAGAGAGAGAGAAAAGATGGGAAGAGGGCAGGAAAAGAAAGAGAGAGAGAGAAAGAAAGAGAAAAAGAAAGAAAGAGAAAGAGAAAGAAAGTGAAATAGGATGTACATCCATATATACATACATACATATATACATTTATATATATATATATATATATATATATATATATATATATATATATATATATATATATATATATATATAGAGAGAGAGAGAGAGAGAGAGAGAAAGAAAGAGAGAGAGCGGGAGAAGGTGGTGACAGAGAGAGAGAGAGAGAGAGAGAGAGAGAGAGAGAGAGAGAGAGAGAGAGAGAGAGAGAGAGAGAGAGAGAGAGAGAGATAGATAGATAGATAGATAGATAGAGAGAGAGAGAGAGAGAGAGAGAGGTACAAAGGCAGAGACAGACAGGTAGACAGGCAGGCAGATAGACAGATAATGAATAATAATGAGAAACAGACAAGACAGAAAGAGATTCACGCGTCCACTCTTCTGTTTAAATCAACAGTCGCTTGTAATACTAAATTTCCCGAGTGCCCTAAAAAAAAATAATAATAAATAAAAAATAAGATAAAATTAATAATAAAAAGTAACAAGAACAAGAAACCAGATAACACCAAATAAGAGGAAACACTAATGACCCATTAAGAGTGATACAGGTGATGGCTGTGGGTAGAGATATAGATGCAAATTTCAGCGAACGGGCGCCATTTGCCGACCGAGAGGCGAACGGTTTAACGGTCGACGGAATTTCAAATGCACGAGCCTTATATTAGCAGGAGATTGAGTCAGACAAAGTCGAAACGTATGGAAATAAATGGAGGAAAGACATTTTTTTTTTTATTAGGGAGGAGGCGACTGGTTCTTGCTATTGTTCTGGCTCTGGCTCTGGCTCTGGCTCTGGCACTGGCACTGGCTCTGCCTCTGCCTCTGCCTCTGCCTCTGCCTCTGCCTCTGCCTCTGTCTCAGTCTCAATCTCAGTCTTAGTCCCCATCTCAGTCTCTACCTCTGACGCTGCCTTTGTTTCTGTTTCTCTTTCTGTCTCTGTCCCTCTCTGTCTTTCTCTGTCTTTCTCTGTCTCTCTTTCTCTGCCTCTGCCTTCACATCTGCCTCTTCATCTACCTCTGTCTCTCTCTCTGTCTATGTTTCTGTCTCCCTCTATCTCTCTTTCTCCCTCTTTCTCCTTCTCCTCTATATGTCTGTCTGCCTATCTCTCTTTCTATCTGCCCTACCAAGAATCTCTCTATCTTTCAGTCTTTTAGTCTCTAACTCTCGACATCAAATATTCAGTACCCCGTCCTGTATCTTTCCATCCATTCAACCATCCACTTATCCATCCACATTTTACTATCGCAATAACCCTGCTCTTCCCCTTTATCTTTTACTTCATCCATCAGCTCTATTCCCCTACCCATCCATCTCTCCACCTATCCACTGACGCACACCCAACCATAGATCCCCTCCATTTACCCATCCCATCACTCCATCTCATCGCTAATCCCTTCTAACCACACCTCCATTCACCTAAATCTTTCTCTCTCTACTCTTCCATCTCTCGACCTATCCCTTCTCTCCGCCCCTTCATCTAACCAGATATCTGCCCTGCCATCCATCCTTCTATCCATCCATCCATCCTCAACCTATCTCACTGCTCCACCCAAGTATCCACTTCGCCATTCGCCCAAGTATCACCTGCTACTCCCTATCTATCCATTAAATCCATTTTCCTTGTCGTTTATCCACGCCCCCCCCCCCCTATACACACACACACACTCGCAGCCCCATGCAGCCCTGTTTCTGTGAATCGAAAGACATGAAGCCAGGATCTGACAACGACAAATCTAAACACAAAAGGTCTTAGCCACATTTTTTTTCTCTCTCTCTCGTCCTCTATTCCTCGAAAAGATTTCATGATTCACAAAAAGATAACTATGTATTTTTTTTCTTTTTTGTCCCTAAGTCCCTCTCATTTTCCCTCTCCCCATCTGTCTTGTCATTTCGTCCACCTTTTCCTTTCCTTCTCTCCCCTCCATTCCCTTTCTACCTTCCTTGCCTCTCCCACTCTTTACCTCTCCTTCTCTTTCCCCACCCTCTGCCTTTCTCTTTTTCTCTCTCCTTTTTACCGCTTATCCATTCCCTCTCCTCTTACCCCTTACCCCTCCTTCTCTTCTCCTATCCGCTTACCTCGCTCTCTACCCTCCCTCTTACCTCTTACCTCTTTCCTTTTCACTCTCCTCCTCCCTCTCCTAAGTGTACAATCGAACAGGGATGTCATTCTACACAAAGGTGAGGTTCCTCCCCCGATGTACGACTTTGCACGTGTACAACTACACGAAATGATGTCCTTCAACCTCTCATGCACAAACGTACAATTGCACGAGGTGACGTCATCCTCCCTCTCATGCACACACGTACAGCTACACAACGACGTCCCTCTCCCTCCCTCTCATGCACACGCGTACAGCTACACAACCACGTCCCTCTCCCTCCCTCTCATGCACACACGTACAGCTACACAACCACGTCTTTCCCCCTCCCTCTCATGCACACACGTACAGCTACACAACAACCACGACGTCCCTGTCCCTCCCCTGCGCCAGAAGCACATCGCTCCTCCTCATGCACTCCCGGATGCCGTTATTGACATCCCGCCCGCGATTCATGTGCAAATTTGCTCTTCATCCGCGGGAATGTTGCCAAGGCCGATAACACGCCGCTACCGATCTGACGGCGGCGGGGGCTGGCTCCTGTTTCGCGATCTGTGGCTTTGTCTGTCTTCTGTCTGTCTGTCTGTCTGTCTGTCGTGTGTATATGTGTGTGTGTGTGTGTGTGTGTGTGTGTGTGTGTGTGTGTGTGTGTGTGTGTGTGTGTGTGTGTGTGTGTGTGTGTGTGTGTGTGTGTGTGTGTGCAACTGACTGACTGACTGATTGAGTACGTATGTCTGTGAGTATGTATGCTTGCATGTACGTAGGTAAAAATATGTGTTTGTGTATATCAGTGTCTGTCTCACGACTGACTGACTGTCTTTCATTATCATCCTTTCTCTCTGTCTAATCTCTATCTCTAGCCTTATCCCTATCCCTATCCCTCTCTCCTCTTTCTCCCTCTCCCTCTCCCTCTC
>BOPN01000046.1:394607-397107 GCA_017312705.2 Penaeus japonicus
ACTGTCTTCAGATACCTCTCTAATCAAGATTTATGTCGAGAGAGGATAGACGAACGGTTACTTCATGAATGATGAATGATCTTTCCTCGATTTCTTCTCCGTATTTGATCCGAGAATAAGGCGCTCGATCTGTTTCAAGATACCCAGATCATTTGCTTCCATCTGCTGACACTGTGACGTAACGTCGCCTCATCTCATATTTACTCATAATCCCAGAGTTCCTGCCGTGCCTTTCGTCATGACTTCCCTGTGACGGTGCTTTGGAATTTTCCTGTTTCCTCCCTCTGGAGATTCCTTTTGTCTGAGATATAATCCCTTTTTAATGAGCTTGGCAAACTCGGCATCAGTTTGTAACTCTATGACTCTTGTTTCCATCTTGTTGATGCAAAACAGAGCCAACGCTGCAGTTAAGTCAATTCGTTAGAGATTTCTCGAGAGATCTTTAAATAAATAACGCAGTTCATTAATACACAATAAGAACCAATAAGTCTTTTTCCATTTCCGATTTTGCAACCTTTGTAACTGCTTTGTCCTCCCTGAGTTGCACCTCCTGTTATCTAATATTATCTTTGCTGCTCTTCCCCTTGTGGTCCATCTGGTTACTGATACGCTTTGTGTAATTTGAGTTTTTGTGTTGGTATCCTCGTCTAGGTTGCAACTCTTTGGCAAGCAGGATTCTCTTAGGAGCGACGTCAGGAAGCGCATTGAGATCTTTACGTAACAGTGTTGCAACAGGAAACGATGAATATCTCGCAATGGCATCTTTGCTAATGAGGTCGTTGCCGTGAGCTAGTTAGTGAACGTAAACTGATCGACCGTTCACATGCTCGTTTACCAAGCGCCCCAATTTGACAACCGCTGAATCTCCATCAAATGCGCAACCAGCAAGTATGTTAGTTGTGAGCCCGGATCTCGTAACCGTGTCCTCGATTATCTTAAAAAGAGGCTCTGCAGCAATACCTCCATTGCATTCGCGCATTCGGATAAGGTGCTCTTCGACCCTTATAGTCTTTGGTATATGGTCGGAGTGTGATTAACATTTCCCTTTTTGCGCTTATGTCTGTGGCCATTCTCTCTTATCCTCTGTATTTTTTTTTCTTTTTTTTTGCATTCAATACCATCATTTGTTCTTGCTCAACGAGGAGGGCATGACCAGAGAATGACTCCAATCTCCAAGATCTTTATCTGCTCGTGATTTGTCCAAATTCAGCCGGAAAATATTTCAAATGGCGTCGTCCTTTCCCTTTAATAACGACTCCTAGACTAAGAAAAGATTGAAAGATACAAAAAGGTGTGATATCAGTCCTTTGAACTTTCTGCTTTGTTGCTCTAAATTCTTCCCGCCAAGTTGTGTCGTAAAATCTAGTGCCTTTTTCCTCAATTATTGAAGCCGTTACAGTCACTACTTTACAAAAATGGTGACTTTCCTTTCTTCCTGAATGCTGGACAAGGTTGACAACTTCCGCGCTTGTACGAAGGCCAATCAACATGCAACAACCACACCGGGAAGATGATCGTCCAACAGACTTACTTTGATGTTAATAATTATAAAGGAGATAATAACAACAACAGCAGCAAAAAAAATATACAATATAAATGATGATGATAATGATAACAATGATAATAATAGTAATGATAATAATGATGATAAGAATAGTAATAATCTTATCACTATCTTACTCTTCTTCAACCAATGTTCATTCGTAGCTTTTTGAGACCAGTGAGGGCACGCAAGTAAGCTTACGCCCCGCCCCGTTTCTCCTGACGCATGAGGTTCGGCTTCTTCCAGCTGTTCTTTGTCGAAGATGTCTTTTGTTTTGAATGAAGTTTGAAATGTTCGTCTGTCCTGGCTGATAAGGATGATAGTAACGGTCACAATGATAGTGACTGTAATGAGGACGATGATGATGATAATGTTGATATTAGTTATGATGATGATAATGATGATAATGTTAGTGATGATGATGATAAAGATGATGTTGGTGATATTAATTATAATGATAATGATAATAATGATGGTAATGATAATCATAGAAATTTTAATGATAAAGATAACGATTATGATAACAATACTGAGGATAACGATAATAATGATATCGAAAAAGATGATAATAATAATATTAAAAATATGATAATAATGATAATCATGATAACAATAATAGCAATAATAATGATAAAAAAACAGAATGATGGTAACCGTAATAATAGTAATAGTAATGGTAATAACACTCATAATAAAGGAAAAAATATAATTATTATAAAAAATAAGGATAATGATTATGATTATAATCATAATCACGATTATAATAACATCAATAAACGTGATACTAATGAAGATGATAATACTTATGATGATAATGATAACAGCAATAACAATCATGATAATTACAATAGGATGAAAACAACAAAAACAATGATAGTGTTAATGATAATGATGATAATAACAGTAGTAGTGATAATGATAATAATGATGAGGATGTTGATTGTGGTATTGATGGTA
>BOPN01000046.1:431398-438898 GCA_017312705.2 Penaeus japonicus
GAGAAAAGGAGTGGGAGGTGAAGAAAATAAATGGATGGGGATTGGGGGATGGGGGGACGACGTCCCCGGGACGTGTGTGTGTGTGTGTTTGTGTGTGTTTACGTGAGCGTGTACATTTCCGAGTGTGTATGTGTATATATATGTGTATACCTTCGTGGAAAAAATTCATCCCATTTAAAAAAATAATAATAAAAATAATAATAATAAAATAAAAAAAACTGCGTATTGCTTATCTACACTTAACATATGTTCAGAGGCAGCAAACTGGTTTTCAAATAATGCCCACTTGACGTGAGAAGTTTGTGGCAGGTGGGAAGTGTTCTCTGCGAGGGGGGGGGGGGGTAGACACATGTTATATCATTCTATCTAGATATTTATTCAGCCAACGGGACATCCGCTTTTTCTGTCTTTATATGGCTGGTATTTCTATTTACGCGTCTATGTATTTATTTGTATATCTTTTGGGATGTTATTTTTATCTATTATTTACCGCTTGTGTGCTTATCTGACACACTCTCTATATATATAGATAGCTAGATATAGCTATAGATACATATATATATATATATATATATATATATATATATATATATATATATAATTTTCTTTCAGCTTTGATCCCTACGGTCATGCCTTTGCCTCATTGTTCAAGTTATACCGTAGCGTTAGCCACTTCCATAAAATAAATAAAATAAAAATAAATAGTGCTCGTTTTCCCGTTTTTATGTTTTTGAATAGTTTTTTTTCTTTCTTTCTTTCATCTATGAGATTCCATTTTATTTATCAAACCATCAAATAAGAAGTAGAAGCAAATAATAGATAAAAGGATGTGTGTGTCAAAAATATATATATATATATATATATATATATATGTATATATATTTGTAGTGAGAAAATCAACCGTAAAGACGGGTCACGTGATCACCTTTCTGCCTCACGTTCTAAATAGAAAAATATATATATGATCAGAAATATATACGTGTAATCCTCATGTGATTGTGTATAGTGTGCGTGTGTGTGTGCTCGTGTGTGTGGGGGGGGGGATATGAGGGTGGGAGGGAGGGAAGGGGGGTGTGAGGGTGGGAGGGAGGGAGGAAAGGAGGGGAGGGGGATGTGAGGGGAAGTGGAGAGAGAGGGAGGGGGAGGGAGGGAGGGAGATGGGAGGGAGGGAAGAAGTAAGTAGAAGGTAGGTTGATGGAAGAGACGGAGAGAGGGAAGGAGGAAGGGAAGGAGGGAAGGGTTGTAGGAAAGGGTGGGAGAGGGAGGGGGATGTGAGGGTGTGATGGAGGGAGGGAGGGAGGAAAGGGGGGAGGGGGATGAAAGGGAAGGAAGAAGTAGGTAGGAGGTAAGTAGATGGAAGAGGGAGGGTGGGAAGGAGAAAAGGACGGGAAGGGAGAGGGAGGGAGAGGGGGAGGAAGAGAGAGAGAGAGAGAGAGAGAGTAGAGAGAGAGAGAGAGGGAGAGAGAGAGAGAGAGAGAGAGAGAGAGAGAGAGAGGGAGGGAGGGAGAGAGAGAGAGAGAGAGAGAGAGAGAGGAGAGAGAGGGAGGGGGAGGGAGGGAGGAAAGAAGTAAGTAGAAGGTAGGTTGATGGAAGAGACGGAGAGAGGGAAGGAGGAAGGGAAGGAGGGAAGGGTTGTAGGAAAGGGAGGGAGAGAGAAGGAGATGTGAGGGTGTGAGGGAGAGAGAGAGAGAGAGAAGAGGGAGGGATTGAGGGAGAGAGAGAGAGAGAGAGAGAGAGAGAGAGAGAGAGAGAGAGAGAGAGAGAGAGAGAGAGAGAGAGAGAGAGAGAGAGAGAGAGAGAGAGAGAGAGAGAGAGAGAGAGAGAGAGAGAGAGAGAGAGAGAAGAGAGAGGGATTGAGGGAGAGAGAGAGAGAGTGAGAGAGAGAGAGAGAAGAGAGAGGGATTGAGAGAGAGAGAGAGAGAGAAGAGGGAGGGATTGAGGGAGAGAGAGAGAGAGAAAAGAAGGAGAGATTAAGAAAGAGAGAGAGAGAGATACACACAAATACACATAAACACAAACACAAATGCACACACAACCTCCCCCTTTACACTCACGCACAGTGTCGCACACGGCAGATAATAAATATATATCCCATTTATAACACACAATCAGCATGTCAGACACACACAATTTTCCATTTGTCTCCCGGAAGTGGGAGGACGTGTACATTGGCAGTTTAATGTGTATACTAATGTACAGTGCATATCAGCGTATGGTGTATGTTACGACGTATAGTGTGTCGTGTATCTAATTGCGTATAATGTAAAGCTTACGTCATGAGGTATAGTGTGCATATATCATATAGTGTATACCATGATATGTAAAACATTTCATAGCATCTCAAAGAAAATTATATATCATATAATTTATAGTGTACATTACAGTGTATAGTTTATATCATACCGTGTAGTGTATATTAGCGTAAACTGCACATTATGATGCATAATGTGCGATGTATATAAGAACGTTTAGTGTATGGTGCATACCACGACTTGCAGTATTTATATGTGTATACTTTATGTAGCAACGTATGATGCAGAATATGTAGCATATCAAAACGCATAGTGTGGGGTGTACTATAACATATAACGCATATCACAACGCACAACAACTTAAATAGTGATTACATAACCGAAGACCTTATCCAGACACAACAGAACTCCGTATCGATTGCAGAGTCAAGGAACGAGGGTTGTTTTAGAAAATGATTTTTTTTTCAATATCACCGTTCATGTATGTGTGTGTGTGTTGGCTGTAAGTATGTTAGATCTTTAAGAACAAACCTGTAGGACAGGAGGAGAGAGAGAAAAAAAGAGAGAGAATAGAGCAAAGAGAGAGAGAGAGAGAGAGAGAGAAGAGAGCAAAGAGAGAGAGAGAGAGAGAGAGAGAGAGAGAGAGAGAGAGAGAGAGAGAGAGCAGACAGAGAGACGTTTGTGTATGTACAGTGCACATGATCTTGTGTTAGCGAGTAAACGAGTCTTTTCATTAAGGATAACGGCAAGATATCAACAAATAATTTATTGACTATATCGTTCTAAAAGCGCACTCCATATATATTATGATACATCTAATTCAAAAATTCAAAACTGAGACGTTGATCCTCTTTTAATTATGATTTGATATGATTTAATTATTTCAATCTCATGAAAACTATTTTATGAATGAAATAATTCTAGAAAATAATGTATTATTTAGCAGATCTACAAAATATGCAGCCCATTTTCTTTTACACTTAAAGGGCGGGGGGCAAACTCGTTCAAATATAGAGCTCTTTTCTGTTGTTTCTCTCTATATCTATCGCTCTATCTGTCTTTCTATGTATCTCTCTCGCTCTTTCTCTCTCTCTCACTCACTCACTCTCTCTCTCTCTTTCTTTCTCTCTCTCTCTCTCTCTCTCTCTCTCTCTCTCTCTCTCTCTCTCTCTCTCTCTCTCTCTCTCTCTCTCTCTCTCTCTCTCTCTCTATATCTATCTCTATCTCTCTCTCTATATATATATATATATATATATATATATATATATATATATATATATATATATGTATATATGTGTGTGTGTGTGTGTGTGTGTGTGTGTGTGTGCGTGTATGTCTGTGAAGCATGGCGACGAAGGGCGAAGGAGGAGACGCGAGAAACGGGAAGGTGAGCGAGGAGGGTGTGTCTCTCGCTGCCGGTGACGTCATCGGCTGCGTCATCCCCCGCCGAGAGTCTTCGGGGTCACGACCTCACCGCAGACGAGACTACGAGAGGCTAAGCGACCTCTGCGAGTGGCTACGACTGTTGTTGACCTGTTGAGGGAGAAGTCACCGACGGAGTTTGTTCAGCTGTGAACTCTCTTTGGGAAAGGGATGTTCTTGTGAACGATGCTGGCCGGAGGGTAATGGTGGATGGAGGGATTTGTTCATTTCTTCTGTTTCACTCTTTCGTTCATTCTCTCTCTCTCACTCTCTCTCTCTCTCTCTCTCTCTCTCACTCTCTCTCTCTCTCTCTCTCTCTCTCTCTCTCTCTCTCTCTCTCTCTCTCTCTCTCTCTCTATCTATCTATCTATCTATCTATCTCTCTCTCTCTCCATCTCTCTCTCTCTATCTATCTATCTATCTATCTATCTATCTATCTATCTCGTTCTCACTCTCTTGCTCTCTTGCTCTTCTCTCTCTCCCGCTCTCTCTCTGCCAAAATATCTATCTATATATCTATGTATCTAGTTATATATATACCCATCTATCATATAAGATTATAAATTAGGAAACAAACAAACAAAATGACGAGTAATACTACCAAACTCCTTTTCCAACCAGACGAAAAAACATATTTCAGAAAACTTACAAACTAACATCCTCCAATATTATAAAATCAAAGAAAAAAAAAAACGAAATACATTAATCTAGACAAAAAGAAAAACAAGAAATCAATAGGTAATTGAGCAAGTGATACTGAGACGGAGGCTCTTAAAGCCGATGTTTCTTCCTTGGCCGCCGGGAGGGATTCCAAGCACACCGTTTTGACCTACAGGAAAGCGCCTTAAGGATGTACCTTAAGGAAAGCGCCTTAAGGATGTACCTTAAGGAAAGCGTCTTAAGGAGGTACCTTAAGGAAAGCACCTTAAGGAGGTACCTTAAGGAAAGCACCTTAAGGAGGTACCTTAAGGAAAGCACCTTAAGGAGGTACCTTAAGGAAAGCACCTTAAAGAGGTACCTTAAGGAAAGCACCTTAAGGAGGTACCTTAAGGAAAGCACCTTAAAGAGGTACCTTAAGGAAAGCACCTTAAGGAGGTACCTTAAGGAAAGCACCTTAAAGAGGTACCTTAAGGAAAGCACCTTAAAGAGGTACCTTAAGGAGGTACCTTAAGGAAAGCACCTTAAGGAGGTACCTTAAGGAAAGCACCTTAAAGAGGTACCTTAAGGAAAGCACCTTAAGGAAGTACCGTTTGGGCTTCTTGATTACCCTGAACTGTTGGTTACTGCAGTGCTTGCTTTTTTATCTTATTTTTGTTTATACGTCTATTCATATGCAGGTATATACAGGCGTACGCATACATGTATATATATATATATATTCATGTGTACATTATATATATATATACATATATATATACATATACATGTGTGCATGTATGCGTGTGTGTGTGTGATTGTACAGATAGTTAGATTGATAGATATATATAGATAGATATGTGTGTACATATAGTTATCCATTTATTCAAATCTAATTTCATACATATATGCATTTATACACGTACATATACATACTATATCCATACACACATACAATAAATAAATATATATATATATATATATATATATATATATATATATATATGTATATATATGTATATATATATATATATATATATATATATATATTTAAACATACGTGTGTTTGTGTGTGTATGGGTATATTATGTATTTATACGAGTATAAATGCAAATGTGTATGAAATTAGATTTGAATTGATGGATAAATATAGTAGTAGAAGGTAGCTGGCAAATACATATACACATACATACATACATATATATGATATAGGTATATAAGTATATATATATATATATATATTTATATCTATATCTATATATGAATATAAACATATATAAATATTTATGTATATATATATATATATATATATATATATATATATATATATGTGTGTGTGTGTGTGTGTGTGTGTGTGTGTGTGTGTGTGTGTGTGTGTGTGTGTGTGTGTGTGTGTAGCACCTTAAAGAGGTACCTTAAGGAAAGCACCTTAAAGAGGTACCTTAAGGAGGTACCTTAAGGAAAGCACCTTAAGGAGGTACCTTAAGGAAAGCACCTTAAAGAGGTACCTTAAGGAAAGCACCTTAAAGAGGTACCTTAAGGAAAGCACCTTAAAGAGGTACCTTAAGGAGGTACCTTAAGGAAAGCACCTTAAGGAGGTACCTTAAGGAAAGCACCTTAAAGAGGTACCTTAAGGAAAGCACCTTAAAGAGGTACCTTAAGGAGGTACCTTAAGGAAAGCACCTTAAAGAGGTACCTTAAGGAAAGCACCTTAAGGAGGTACCTTAAGGAAAGCACCTTAAAGAGGTACCTTAAGGAGGTACCTTAAGGAAAGCACCTTAAAGAGGTACCTTAAGGAAAGCACCTTAAAGAGGTACCTTAAGAGGTACCTTAAGAAGCACATAGGGAGGTACCTTAAGGAAAGCACCTTAAAGAGGTACCTTAAGGAGGTACCTTAAGGAAACTTTTACCTTAAGAGGTACCTTAAGGAAAGCACCTTAAAGAAGTACCTTAGAGAAAGCACTATGGAAGTACCTTAAAGGAAAGCATAAAGAAAGTACCTTAAGAGTACGCAGGAAAACACTTTAAAGAGGTACCTTAAGGAAAACACCTTAAAGAGGTACCTTAAGGAAGCACCCTGTAAGGAGGTACTGTCAGAAACACTATTAAAGAGGTACCTTAAGGAAAGCACCTTAAAGAGGTACCTTAAAGAGGTACCTTAAGGAAAGCACCTTAAGGAGGTACCTTAAGGAAAGCACCTTAAAGAGGTACCTTAAGGAGGTACCTTAAGGAAAGCACCTTAAAGAGGTACCTTAAGGAAAGCACCTTAAAGAGGTACCTTAAGGAGGTACCTTAAGGAAAGCACCTTAAAGAGGTACCTTAAGGAAAGCACCTTAAGGAGGTACCTTAAGGAAAGCACCTTAAAGAGGTACCTTAAGGAAAGCACTGTAAGAGGTACCTTAGGAAAACCTTAAGAGGTACCTTAAGGAAAGCACCTTAAAGGGTACCTTAAGGAGGTACTATTAAGGAAAGCACCTTAAAGAGGTACCTTAAGGAAAGCACCTTAAGGAGGTACCTTAAGGAAAGCACCTTAAAGAGGTACCTTAAGGAGGTACCTTAAGGAAAGCACCTTAAAGAGGTACCTTAAGGAAAACACCTTAAAGAGGTACCTTAAGGAAAGCACCTTAAAGAGGTACCTTAAGGAAAGCACCTTAAAGAAGGTACCTTGAGGAAAGCTTTACCTGTAAGGGAGGTACCTTAAAGGAAGAAAGCACCTTCAAGTACCTTAAAGGAAAGCACCTTAAAGAGGTACCTTAGAGGAGGGCTATAAGAGAAACACAGGAGGTACCTTAAACTTATAAAGGTACCTTAAGAGCTATAAGAATTACCTTAAGGAGTACCTTAAGGAAAGCACCTTAAGGAGGTACCTTAAGGAAAACACCTTAAAGAGGAATTACCTTGAGGAAAGCACTAATAAAGGTACTAATAAGGAAAGCACCTTAAAGAGGTACCTTAAGGAAAGCACCTTAAAGAGGTACCTTAAGGAGGTACCTTAAGGAAACTTACCTTAAGAAGGAGGTACCTTAAGGAAAGCACCTTAAAGAATTTACCTTAAGGAAAGCTGCCAAAGAGGTACCTTAAGGAAAGCTGTAAGGAGGTACCTTAAGGAAAGCACCTTAAAAGAGGTACCTTAAGGAAAGCACAGAGGTACCTTAAGATTACCTTAAGGAAAGCCTGTAAGGAGGTACCT
>BOPN01000046.1:456398-461398 GCA_017312705.2 Penaeus japonicus
CCCACTCCACCCCCCACCCCCACCCCCTCCCCCACTCAGCATCACCAACACAGAAATTCCCAAATGTCTTCCTGATTCCTTGTGCGTCACGTGACTTTTTCCTGTTCGTCATCCGGGCATTCTGGGAAAGTTTTTTTTTTTTTTTTTTTTTTTTTTGGGGGGGGAGGGGGGCGGTGTTGATCTTATTGTTGTTTTTTGGTATTGTCTGTTGCTGTTTTTCGGTGATGTTTCTTTTGTTGTTGTTTTTTTCTATGTGTTTATTTGTTTTTGTTATTTGTTTTGTACTGTTTTTTTTGTTTGTTTGTTTGTTGTTGTGCAGTGTTAATGTAGATTTATGCTTTTGTTACTTGTTATCCCTTGTTATTGTTGCTGATTTTTTTATTAGTGTTTATGTTCTTGTTTTAGGGTTTTGTCATCTTATAATCTGTTGATTCTTGTTGCTGCTCTGTTTGATTTTGTTGTCGTTATTTTCCTATTTGATAAATTAGTTCTTGTCTGCTATATTGATTTAACGTTTATTCTTATCTTATTTTCGAACTTTTTCTCCTCTCTCTCTCCTCTCCTTTCTACTTTCTTTCTTTTCTTTCTTTCTCTCTCCTCTCCGCAGAAAAGGGCGTCACCGCAGTAGGACAGACAGATAGCAGATAAACAGACAGACAGAAAGGCAGACATACAGACAGATACAGACAGAAAGACAGGCAAACAACCAGACAGATTAAAAGAAAGACAGGCAGGTAGACAAATAGATACAAAGACTGGCAGATAGACAGACATAATTCATACAGATACGCAGACAGGCAAACAGACAGACATGCAGTCAGACTAACAGACAGGCAGACAGGTCGAGAGACAAGTGCAAAGAGAGGCAGGTACACAGATAAGAAGACAGAAAGGCAGATAGAGAGACAGGTACTTAGACAAACAGAGAGACAGATGTCATGACATAATAGGTTCTCTCTCGCCCTTCCTCATTGTCCTCTCTTTCCTCTTCCTTCCTTTCATTTCCCTTCTTACATCTCCCCCCACTTCCCCCTTTTTATCTCCCTTCCCCCTTCCCCTCCCTCTCTACTACCCTCTTCCGCCTCCTTCTCCCTTCTCTCTCCCCCTTCTTCCCCCTCCTCCTTCCTCTCCTTCCCCCCTCTTCCGTCCCCTCCTCCGCCTTTCCCCCTCTCCTACCCTTCTTCTTCTAGCTCCCTCCCTTGCCCCCCTGTCATTCCCCCTCTCCCTCTTTCTCCCGTCCCCTGTCTTTCCTCTTCCAGGCCCCCACCCTTCTCCCCACCCTTCATTTCTTCTCCTCCTCTACCTATCCTCCGTTACCCCTTCCTTCCTCCTTCCCTTCTCCTCCTCTACCCTCCTTCCTCTTCCACCCTTCTTCCACCCCTCCACCCTTCTTCCACCCTCCACCCTTCCCCATTCTTCCCGTTTCACCTTTCCCCCTACTTCCCCCTTTCACCCTTCTCCCTACTACCCCCTTTCATCTTTCCCCTTTCTTCTCCCTCCTCCCCTTTCACGCTCTCTCCTTTTCCCTCTTTCCCCTCCCTCGCCTCTAAGTGATAAAAAAGGAGTCACTTTCCTTCCCCTTCATACCATTCGCCTTATCGTCTTATCAGCGCCGTGAATCGGGAAAGATCTTGAATGACGAAATTGCTGCGGAATTTGGTGTGTGTTATGTCATATCTATTGTTTATTTTCTGCTTTATAATCCCTTCCTCTCTCTCTATTCCTCTTTAGTTTGTTTGGTTGGTGGTCTTGTTATTGTTTTACTTGAGGTGATTATTTTGATTTCATAATGGGATGGGGAAGGTATATTTCTTTTGATTTTATATCTTCTTAAAATGACGAAAATAGAAAACGGATTTTCTGCCACGTCCGCCTCTTCCTCTACCTTTACCTTCTCCTCCTTCGCCGCTTCCTCCTCTTCCTCCACCTCTTCCTTCTCCTCCTTTGCCGCTTCCTCCTCCTCTTCCCTCTCCTCTTTCGCCGCATCCTCCTCTTCCTCCACTTACTCTTCCTCCTACACCTCCTCGTATTCCTCCACCTCCTCCTCCGTCACTTCCTCTCCCTCTTCCGCCTCCTCATTTCTACCCAGACCTTGAATTTCTAAAAGATCATACCTTAAGAACTTCTAAAAAAATAAAAGTAGAAATAACAGATTTCCATTCTTTTTCTTTCGTTGTTATTTCGTTGCATCTCTCCTCTTTTCCTTGTGTGTTTTATCTCGCCTTACCTTTATCACTTTTCCGTTCTTTTATTGTTTATCTGTTTCTTTTCTTTTCTTTTTTCCCTCTTTGTAATTTTAGGTTCTAGCTTTATTTTTCCCCTTTTTTTATCATCTTTTGGATTTCGACTTTTTGCTCCACTTTTTTCATCCTTTTTTAATCCTTTTACCTTCTCATTTTATTTTTTTTCCTCTTCTTCTTTCTATTTTTTTCTCTTCTTTCTCTTCTCTTCTCATTATATTCTTTTCCTCTTAGGATAGAAAGAAAAAGACAGAGATGAGAAGGAGGAGAGCAAATGAAGAGAGACAGAAAGTGAGAGAGAGAATGAGAAAGAGAATGAGAAAGAGACAGAGAGACGAGATAGAAAGGGAGAGTGATGCATAAATACATACAATCATACAGATCAGACAGAGACAAACAAACAAACAAACAAAACAAACAAGATGAAAATGAAAAAAAAAAATAAAAAAAAAGAGAAAGAGAGAGAGACAAAAGAAAGAGCGAGAGAGAAAGAGAGAGAGAAAGAGAGAAGGAGGCGAGAGGGCCAAGAGTATAGAGCAGAAGAGGCAGAACACACACTGCAGCATATGCGTTCAGCTTTAAATACAACAAACAAACTTAATGCCTTCATATACGATTCTAAACTTAGCTGGATTGAAGAAAATATTCTTTTTCTTTCCTAATTGCAGTATTGCAATTATGAAAAAAGGGCAAATGTGAAATTAATAGGCGGAGGGAAGGGGGGGAGGGGATTAGAGGTGGAATTCAAAGGGCAAATAAGAAAGACGGGTTAGCCATAATGAGAGAGGAATGAGAAAGAGCAGTGAAATGCAATAAGAGAGAAGTGGAGAGGATTTTTTTTTTTTCTTTTTTTAGAGAGAGAGAGAGACAGAGAGAGAGAGAGAGAGAGAGAGAGAGAGAGAGAGAGAGAGAGAGAGAGAGAGAGAGAGAGAGAGAGAGAAAGAGAGAGAGAGAGAGAGAGAGAGAGAGAGAGAGAGAGAGAGAGAGAGAGAGAGAGAGAGAGAGAAATAAATAAAGAAAGAAATAGAGAGAGAGATGGTGGAAGTAGAAGCAGTAAGCTGGAATCGGTTATGTAAATGTTGGATAATATTAGAAGAGATATTGTGTCAATATCGAACAAGGAATGAAGAACGTAAAAATAACACTAGTAATGATAAGATGATGAAGAAAATAACAATGATGATGATAATGATAACAATAAAAATAACATAAACAGTAATCATAACAATGATAATGATAATGATAATGATGATGATGATTATGATGATAATGATAATAATGATGATAATGATAACATAAATGGTGATTATGATGAAAGTAATAATGATAATTATATTGATGATAGTAATAGTGATAATGACGATAATGATAACATCAACATCAACATCAACAATGATAATGATAATAACAATATTGATATTAGCAATCATGATAATGATAATAACGATAATGATAATAATGAGAATAAAAATGATAATAACAACAACAACAATACCAAAGATACCAATGATAAGAATTACAGTAAACAAATAAACACAAAAATCATACAACAATAATAGCGAAAAAACACACATAATAAACAAAACACTATGGGCGAAAAAAAACACCACGCTAAGGGCGAAAACACAAAAAACACTCCGGGCAAAAAACACAAAAAAACACCACACACCGACCGAAAAAACACATAAAAAACACCACACACCGACCGAAAAAACACAAAAAAACACCACACACCGACCGAAAAACACAAAAAAACACACACACCGACCGAAAAAACACAAAAAAACACCACACACCGACCGAAAAACACAAAAAAAAAACGACATTAAGGACGAAGACAAGACACACTAACGATGCGCAAGCGGCGGTAAGGCGAGCCGAGACCAGAGCTTCGGGTTAATGGAAAAGGCGAGACGCGATGCATGGCTCTCGAGATCTTGGTCGTAATTTCTCTTTAAGATGAGCAACGTCTTTTTATTGGAGGGGGGAGGGGAGGGAAGGGGTGGGGGGTCGAGTTTTCTAACTGTTTGGCTGTTGTTGTTGTTTTTTTTTTTTTTTTTTTTTTTTTTTACTATACTATCTCTTTTCATCTCTCTGACTGTCTGTCTATCTATCGGTCTGTCTGTGTGTCTTTCTTTGTCGCTGTTTCTGTCTCTGCTCCTCTCTCCCCCTCTCTCTCTCTCTCTCTCTCTCTCTCTCTCTCTCTCTCTCTCTCTCTCTCTCTCTCTCTCTCTCTCTCTCTCTCTCTCTCTCTGATGATAGTAATAATAATAATGATGATAGTGAAGATAGTAGTACGACTACAACCAAAGATGATAGATATCATAATAACACCAATCCCCACAATGATAATAATGATAAGAATCATAATGATGATAAAGATAATCATATAATCACAATAATAGCAAAAACAATAACCAATAACGATAGTAATATTCTTACTCTAAATCAAGCTATCTTTATTAGACCTTCGTCATCACGAGAACCCGAGCGCCGTATGATGTTTCCTCCAGGTGTATTGCTCAGGACCTAATGAAGTGTAAGGGCGAGTGTGAAGTTCCTTGGAAGATCGATCCGTAACCACTGAATTGATAGTAAAAAACTTCAGTAATCTTTAGTCCGTTGGGTGAACTCGAGGGGGGAAATGGAAGTAAGAGACAAGTGGAAGAGGGGGGGAAATGGATCTAGGTATGTGGAAGGGAATCTGTGTGTAGATGTGTGTGTTTTGTTTTAGATACACTGCAATAGTAATAAAGATGA
>BOPN01000046.1:466398-471398 GCA_017312705.2 Penaeus japonicus
GAAGTAAAGGCGATAGAGATAATAAGTGGTTCCAAGGTACAACTCCTGTCTTTATGCCTCTGCGGTTAAGGGCGATCGGGTCGGCTATTCGATGGCGGGCACTTGAGGGCGGGGTCGATTCGCTTTTGTTTTTTGTTTTTTTTGTTTTGTTTTGTTTTTTGTTTTTCGATCGTGTTCCGTTTGGATGGTATCGTTGGTTGATCTCTTTTTCTTTCTCTGTTTCTGTTTCTCTCTGTCTTTGTCTGTCTCTTTCTGTTTTTTGTCTGTTTCCTTCTGTTTCTGTCTCTTTCTGTCTTTGTCTCTCTCTCTGTCTCTCTCTCTCTGTCTCTCTCTCTCTCTCTCTCTCTCTCTCTCTCTCTCTGTCTCTCTCTCTCTGTCTCTCTCTCTCTCTCTCTCTCACTCTCTTCTATCTGTCTGTCTCTCTCTCTCTCTCTCACGCACACAAGCTGACAAAGAAGACGAAGATAGGAAGAGCTACACAGAAAAGGTAAGAAACAAAGAGAGAAGAATAATCAAGAGAGCGACCCGCAAAAAAAAAAATCAAACAAATAAACACTCCAGTTATCTTTGCGGTACCATAAGTGCCCCCTTCACCCCCTCCCCCCTTTATCCATTCCTCCCTCTCCTCTCCTCCTCAATTCCCCCTCCCCTGACCCACAGCCTCCCACCCCCCCACCCCCCTTCTCCCTTTCGTCTCTACGCCACCCCAACATCCTTCTCTTCCCCTCTACCCCACCCCTTTCTCCTCTCTCTCACTACCTCCCCTTTCCCCTTCTCTCTTCTACCCTTCCCCTCTCTTTGCCCCCCTCCCCCCTCCACCTCTCCCCCCGCTTCACCTCCTCCCCCTCTCCCCCTCTCCCCCTCTCCCCCACTCCATGGTGCCAGATGTGCTGCTAAATAAAAGATTGTCGAGGGGCGAAGAATGCACCACTACATGTTACTACAAGGAGGGAGAGAGGAGAGGAGGGGGGAGGGGGAGAGGGAGAGGGGAAGAATGGGGGGATAGGGACTCCTACGCGGGATGTACAGAAAGGGGTGAGAGGAGGGAGAGGGGGAGGGGAAGGGGGTAGTGGACATAGAATAAAAGAGAGAGAGGGAATTGAAGAGTATATTTATGTTCCACGCTTGGAAAGAGGGAGAGAGTGAGAAATTGAGAGAGAGAGAGAGAGAGGGGAAGGATAGATACATATCAAGATGGATAGGGAAAGGAAGTGTAGAGAAAAAGTAGAGAAAGAAAGAAAGAATAGAGATAACAAGAACGAACATACATACTTATGTCTAGTTTACGTGTGTGGGGAGAGCGGTACAAAATGATAACGAGAGAGATTGAGGCAATGAAAGAGAGAGAAAGATGGATGGAGTGAGGGCAACTAACATCTAAAGAGATAAATAGAAAGAAAAAGCGGAGAGATAGACAGGACAGAGAAAGAAAGAGAGAGAGATAGAGAGAGAGATCAGAAAAAAGACAACGAGAGAGATATTGAGAAAGAGAGAGCGAGAATAATCGATAAAGATCGAGAATGAAACCCCAAATAAAGGAGAAACAGAAAGAGATAGAGACACAGCGTAAAAGAGAATTAGAAATCCAAACACAAAAGAAAAGAAATAAGAGAAGAGAATAAACCAATTATAAACCAAACTATTCTACTCTTTTCAGAGCAACACATTAATCACACAGACTCATCCTGACGAGAGAAAAAACACTCATTAACTGAATAATTTCACTCAGTCTGTTACGAATGTCAAAAGTATTCCACCGGAGAAGATAAATTGCAGAGATAATGAGGGTGAGGAGGCGGTGAAAGGGGAGGAGGCGTAGGAATGAGGAGGAGGAGGAGGAGGAGGAGGAAGGGAGAAGGCGTAGGAAGGAGGAGGAGGAAGGGAGAGAACGTAGGAAGGAGGAGGAGGAGGAGGAAGGGAGAAGGCGTAGGGAGGAGGAGGAAGAGAAAGGGGAGGCGTAGGGAGGTGGAGGAAAAGGGGATGAAGTGGAGGATGGGAGGTTTGGGGAGGAAGAAGAGCAGGAGGAGGAAGGAGAATGGGATGGAAGAAGTTGAATATGTGGCGAAGTTAATCCAAATGGATAAGAAAGAGGAAGTAGAAGATAGATAGATAGAACAAGGAAAAGAGGAAGCAAAAAGGGAGAAAGAGAGAATAGAAAATGTGGATGAAGAAGATGAAGAAAACGAAAAAGAAGATGAAGGAGGAACAGAAGATGAACTAGAAGAAGGAGAAGAAGAGGATGGAGAAGAAGATATTAACATGGACGAAATGAGGAGACGAAAACGAAGAAAAGGAGGAAGAAGATATCTTGTAACAACAGGGAAGAAATAAGGAGACGAAAACGAAGGAGAGGAGGAGGTTGAAGAAGGAAACATCAACCACAACAAGAGAAATAGATGAAGTAAGATAACGAAAATAAAAGTAAAGAAATAAATCTTAGATAATGATAAGCAAATCATGCAACAGCAAAAGTAAAGAAACAGGTAAAGAAAGAAAACGAAAGAACACGATGATAAAGAAGGAGGAGAAGGGAAAAAAAAGAATAAACAAGAAGACGAAGACAAAAAAAGAAAAGAAAAAAATACAGAAAACAAAGCAACACGTGTCAACATTGACATGACCTCCAGATGCTTCTTGTTCATCTTCATAATATCATATGATTTATCGATTTATCTATCGTTCTCGCGCCCTTCTTGCTCGGGAGGGAAAGTTGGATGTTTGTTTTGATAGATAATTTAATAGATTGAGTGATTATATAGAGATTGATGATATATAGATAGATAGAGAATTATGATGTTATAATATCATTTGATTCTTATGATTATTATTTTTAATTGAATTATCGGTTGAAATAATGTTTTTGTTATGTATTGATTTATTAGTTTTTGTGTGTGTGTTTTTCTGTTTGTGTGTTTGTTTTGTTATGTAAAGTTTGTTGCATCACTATCTATTTATTTTTTATTGGATTCTCAAATAGGTATATATTTGTTTTTTACTAATATCCGTTTCTTTTTTCTGCCCTTAAATAATTTTTACAATTCAATAAATGATAATGATATTACGTCAATAGCATCATATGTTGCCATATATGTTCTCTTATATTTATATGTTTGTTGTTCTTGTTGTTGTTTATCTTTGTTTTATCTTATCATTTTTGAACGAAAAAGATAAACAGTTTTATAGATAATGATAAATTTTATTTTTTATTTGATCCTTTTTATATTTTCATTTTTATCTCCTTTGCCTATTGATAGTTTTTTCTTCTTAGCTATCTTTTTATCATCTATTCTTTTAGTTATCTTTATAATATATTGTGTTATATTTTTTGTTATCAATTTTTTGGGTGTTCATTTGGCATCAACAAGTTCATGCCTCTGTTATTAATTCATTTGTTATTCATTTTGTTATCATATTCTTCACCCTCTTTTGTTATTAATCCTTTTTTATTTGTGTTATCAATTTATCTATTTGTTAATCTTTTTGTTGGTAAATTAGCATCCTTATATATTTTTGTCATAAGTACATTTCCTTCCTATTCCTCAATTTTGTTTTTTTCTTGGTTATCCTCACATTTAATCAATTCTCTTAGTAAGACTACATCAATCATATTCCTACGAACTATCACACCGTATTTGCTTTTATAATATATATCCACGAAAAAAAAACAACAATTAAACAGTTAACACACATTCGTTTGAATCTACGACTCATCAAGTTATTCAAATAAAGAAAGCGTAAGATTGCAATGTTTTTGTTCTTCTTCTGTTGTACAAAGAACGCAATAACAACTGATCTATAATGATGATCATAATTATGATAATAACCATAATGATGATCATAATAAGGATCATAATCATATTAATGAAAACATAAAAAATGTCGAATGAGTCTGAATAATTTAGCACTCTATCTTGTATGTTTTTTTTATGTTTTTTATAGAAAACAAAAACCAGATCACACTCGGAAATTCAACGAAACTACACACTCGGAAATTCACACTCCAACATGGAACAAAAATACACGCACGAAAATATAGTGAAAATACACGTCCGCAGATATAATGCACACGCACCTTCGAAAATACAATGACAATGCAATACAACTAAAATACACGCTCGAAAATACAATGACATTATCCATTCGACAATACAGCGACAACACACATTCGAAAAAGCAACCAGATACAACGGAAATACACACTTGAGATACATTTCAGAAAATACAAAAAATACAACTTGCCCTTAAAGTTATCTATTTTAAAAACTACTTCCCCACAAAGTCACATCCCCCCCCTCCACCTTCCTTCCTTCTCGTCCCTTAAAAGACCCGTAAATAAACTTTAAGCATACGTCCACTATTCTCTCTCTCTCTCTCTCTCTCTCTCTCTCTCTCTCTCTCTCTCTCTCTCTCTCTCTCTCTCTCTCTCTCTCTCTCTCTCTCTCTCTCTATCTATCTATCTATCTATCTCTATCTATCTATCTATCTATCTCTATCTATCTATCTCTCGCTCTCGCTCCCTCTCTCTCTCTCTCTCTCTCTTATCTCTATCTATCTATATATCTATCTATCTCTCTCTTTCTCTCTCTCTCTCTCTCTCTTGGCACTTTATCTTCATCTTGCATGAGTGCCACGCTCAACGAAGCATGGTGGGAATAATAAGCGGTGACGGTGGCACTGACATGACTCCCGGCGGACACAGGAAAGAGTGTCACTAGAGGGGGTGGGTGAGGGGGTTAGGAGGGGGGGGGGGTCGGTACCTCTGATGTTAGTACCATTGGCGTTAGTACAAAGGGTAACCTTGGAGTTGGTAGTCCTGACGTTAGTACAAAGGGTAACACAGAAGTTGGTACCTCTGGTGTTGGTACCCCTGTTGTTGGTTAGTCCTAGTGTTGTTAGTTCTACCGTTGCTATTCTATACTGTTGGCACCCCTGGCGTCGGTACTCTTGATGCTAGTATCTACCGTTAGTTGTCCTGGTGCTGATACCCCTGTCGTCTGGTA
>BOPN01000046.1:476398-483898 GCA_017312705.2 Penaeus japonicus
AGAGAGGCGAGAGGGCGGTTGGGAGAGGGGAGAGGGATAGGAGAGAGAACAAAAAGGGAGAGGGGTAGGAGAAGGGAAACGAGGGAAGGGGTAAGGAGGTAGACACGGGGAAATGATGATGGTTATGAAAGAATTATGGAAAAAAGTGAATGAGAGAAAGAAGGGATGAGAGAGAGAGAGAGAAAGAGAGAGAGAGAGAGAAAATAACAAGGCAAAGGACAGAATGATGCATAGTGGTCAGGTTTCTGCACAAAAGTGCAAGGAGTTTCGACTCAAATGCCGCACTATCTCGTAATACACTTACACCTTGTTTGGAATCCCGTCCCTAGACCGAACGCACCGAAAATAAAGATAAAAAACAAGCGGGAAAGGAAATTAAGGGAGATAATAATGGTATAAAAGGGGGGAGGAATAAACGAACCGAATAGAGAGAGAGAGAGAGAGAGAGAGGAGAGGAGAGGAGAGGAGAGAGAGAGAGAGAGAGAGAGAGAGAGAGAGAGAGAGAGAGAGAGACAGAGAGAGGCCGATGATAAAGAGAGAGAGAAAGATTGGAATACAATTAATACGAAAGGTAGGGATGGGAGGCTCGAATGACGAGGGAGAGATGAGGGGAGAGACAGAGAGAGAAGAGAGACTGAGAGAGACAGAGCAGAGAGAGAGAAAAAAATAGATACAGAGGAGTGTGAGAGACAGTAAGAGGGACAGAGCAGAGACATTCAGAGATATTCATAGATACAGAGAGAAAGGGGGGAGATAAAGAGGCAGAGAGCAGAGAGAGATTCATAGATACCGAGAGAGAGGGAGAGAGAGAGAGAGAGAGAGAGAGAGAGAGAGAGAGAGAGAGAGAGAGAGAGAGAGAGAGAGAAGAGTTAGGGTTGAGGGAGAGTGATCGACAGATAGACAGACATAGAAAATTGGATAAATAGGTGTGATACGTGTGTGTTTGTGTATTTGCTTGATTTTTGTTGTATTTACTTTTGCATTTTCCATTTCCGGACTAGCTAAAAATTCCCCAAAATAGAAGTGTTACAAGCATCACAAGCCCAGACCCAGAAGCAGACTATCCCTCCCCCACCCCCCCACCCTTCACCCCACTTCCCTTCCCTTGGTGATCTCAGGGTTTTTATATTCATATAAATATTCCATGAACGGCTAGACATACGCTGCGCCTTCCCCTCCTCCCTCACTACCCCTTCCCCCTTTCCGCCGCCCCCCACCCCTCTCTTTGCGCCTTCCTTCTCATTTCCCCCCCCCTCCTCCTCTTCCTTCCCCTTATCCTACGGTAGGCCTTTGCCCCTACCCCTTCGCCGTCCTCTTTCCCCTCCTTCTTAATTCTCTCTTTTCCCCCTACCCCTTCGTCCTCCTCTACCTATCTAATCCTCCCCCTTCCCTTTCACCTACCCTCTCACTCCCTCCATCTCCCCCTACTTCTTCTCCTTCATTCCCCCTCCCCCTACCTTATCTCCCTACCCCTTCTCTCCCTACCCTTTTATTTCCTCTCCTAGCCCTTCACTCTACCCACCTCCCCTTAATCCTTCAACCCCCTCTTCACCCCCCTTTCAGCCCCTCTCCCCATCCACCCCTTCAGCCCCCTCCTTCCCCTACCCCTTCAGCCCCCTCCTTCCCCTACCCCTTCAGCCCCCTCCTTCCCCTACCCCTTCAGCCCCCTCCTTCCCCTACCCCTTCAGCCCCCTCCTTCCCCTACCCCTTCAGCCCCCTCCTTCCCCTACCCCTTCAGCCCCCTCCTTCCCCTACCGCTTCCGGCCCCCTCTTCCCCTACCCCTTCAGCCCCCTCCTTCCCCTACACTTCAGCCCCCTCCTTCCCCCTACCCCTTCAGCCCCCTCCTTCCCCTACCGCTTCAGCCCCCTGCCAGCTAGCACGCGGAGGCCATCTCGTTCGCTTCTTATTGCAACTCGTAAAGCGACCCCGGTCTGCTGTGTCCCTCCCTGCCTAAGCATTTTTCTTTATTCATAAATTTTCTTCTTTTTTTTTCTTTGTTACTTTTTACTAATTTTATACTTTTTTTCTTTTTCTTCTTTTGACTTTGTTTCTTTTGTTTCTTCTTCTTCTTCCATTATCTCTTTCTTACCATTTTTTTTTTTTTTTCAGTATCTTTATTCTTTCATTTCCTCTTTCTCTTCTCTTTTTGTCTATTCGACTTTTGCCTTCTTTTCCTCTTTCTTATTTCTTTATAAATTAATTTCTTTCTTTTATCCTTTCTTTTCTTTTTCTTTCTGATATTGTAATATCTCTCTCTTTTCATGTGTGTCCTTCGTCTATTTTTTTGTAGTCAAAGTAAGGAAGGGAAATAAAGTGTGCTTTCCCGTTTGTTTGTTTGCTTTTCACTTCGTTGTTTTCATCTCTTTCATCTTATTTTTTCTCTCCGTTACCCATGTCTTCTATTTTGTCTTCTCCTCTTCCTTCATCTCCTTCTCTATCTCCTCTTCTTTTATTTCTCTTGGGTATTCAGAATAAGACCAATCTTCATAATTTATTAATCACCCCTAGATGTCTCTCCATAGACTTCCATTCCTCTCACCCTCCCTGTGAAAATCAGGAGTAGATTGCCTACCACGGACACGCACAACATTTTCCCCTTCACAACAAGCAATATCAAGTCCCTGTTGATAATCGTTATATCATTATCAAAACAAAGTACAAAGGCCGAGACCTGATGAGAGGCAGTCAAGTTTGTGTTCTTTTTATCATGTATCACCGGAGGCTATTTCTTTAATTACTTTCTTCCTGATTAGCGAGGGGGAGGTCTGAGCCCCCGCATCATCAACTTTAAGTGAAATTATTACCTGGAGGGAAGCAGGCGCCCTGACATTTCCGCTTGCTCCCGAAAAATATATATTTTTTTATGCTCGCCCCCTGCAGTTGCGCCACCTACATGGCGCACTCCAATATATATATATATATATATATATATATATATATATATATATATATATATATATATGTATGTGTGTGTGTGTGTGTGTGTGTGTGTGTGTGTGTGTGTGTGTGTGTGTGTGTGTGTGTGTGTGTGTGTGTGTGTGTGTGTGTGTGTGTGTGTTTAATCTTTTTGTTTACCTACAGACCTTGTACATAATAACGTTTCAGTGTCTCACTTATTCCTTATCAAGTGTGGCTTTTATCCAATCAATGCATTATCGCTTGTCACGTCAATAAAAGCATTACGGGATCTTGAACTTGTCACTTAAAGAAGGCGTTTAACCTTGGCTTTTTATTGCCTTTGATATTTCAGTAATAAGTTGTTTCCTATGAAGGTAAAGATGAAAAAAATGCCCCCTTAATTCTAAGAAAAAATGTGCAATGTATTCTACGTAACCTAAACATTAGAAGAAAAGGTTAATGAAAGTGAAAAAGAGGGGGGAATTTAGACACAAACATGTACACACATACATGTACACACGCACAGTCATATGTACACACAGTCACCGCCCTTGTGTGCACCGAGCGAATGCACACAAGAGAAGTGTGCGTGTTCTGCATTCAAATATTTCTTGGAACATTCCCTTTGGCCTTTGCTGGATTTTGTTATTTGCTTTTCCTTTTTCCTCTTTTTCATCTTTGTTCATATTCTTTTTATTTTTTTCTTGTTCTTCGTCTTTTTTTCTTGTTCTTCGTCTTTTTTTCTTATTCTTCGTCTTTGTTCATGTTCTTTTTCTTTTCTTCTTGTTCTTCGTCTTTGTTCATGTTCTTTTTATTTTCTTCTTGTTCTTCATCTTCGTTCATGTTATTTCCTTTTCTTCCGTTCTTCATCTTCTTTTTTTTTCTCTCTCTCCATAACGCTGTTCTTCAATGTGGTTCTTATTTGTTTGTTTGTTGTTTCGTGTAAGTCTTCCTTTTTATCATTTCCTGTCTCTTTTTCTTCTGAATTAATCGCAAATATTTCTCCTTTTTTCATTAATTCATCAAATCTTACGATCATCAACGCAGACGCATTCTGTAAGATATTATGAAAATATCGAAAAAGATTAAATGACAATAGTTGACAAATAATATATATACATATGTATATATACATATATATACATATATATATACATACATATATATATATATATATATATATATATATATATATATATATATATATATGTATATATATATATATATACATATATATATACATATATATATATATATATATATATATATATATATATATATATATATATACATATACATGCGTTTTAAAAAGGAACAAACGAATCTATTGAACAGACATATGTCATATGATATGCAAAATTAATTTACAATATGAAAGTACAGGAAGTGCGCAATGCGTTTGTCGTTTGTACAAGCCGAATATGAAGGCCATTCTTTACATCAAGAAATATTCCCTCTCGTAATTCTATTACGAAATTATCAGTATTTATCGGATATTAGTCATCTTTTTATGTTTATAAATATTGACTGATAGGTTATTTCATTATTTTCTGAGATTGATAGGCCTATGTGTTTTAGTTTTCTTTTTTTCATGTAAATAAATTCCTTCTATTGTTTTTATCTGAGCTGTAAGATCATAGAAGGGAGAATATCCTATGTTATGTGGAGTTCTTTCGATATGAATATTGTACCCATGATCAGCGTTATTATCACTGTAATTTTACTTTCTCTCTCTCTCTCTCTCTCTCTCTCTCTCTCTCTCTCTCTCTCTCTCTCTCTCTCTCTCTCTCTCTTCCCCTCCTTTTGTCTACCCATCCCTCTCTTTCTACCACTTTTCAAAAGGAAGAGATATAAAGAAATAATTGCGAAGCAAAAAGAAAACTATTAAATTTCCCCAAACGACACCCGAGAGACGAAACTAAAAGCTCCGCAAAAGAAAACAAGAAAACCCGCCAAAAAAAAGTCTGACTTTAATATTTTCATTCCACTTCGCGTTCATTTCAAAGACGGGAGGAAATTCATTCAAAAAGAAAATAATAATTCCACTGAGATATCTTATGTCCTAACTTCTTTTTCATCGTCTACTTCATAATTTTAAATTCTCTATTTTCTCCTTTCATCCTTCTCTCTCTCTCTCTCTCCATCCCTCCTTCCCTCCCTCTCTCTCTCTCTCTCTCTCTCTCTCGCTCTCTTTCTCTATCTATCTATCTATCTTTCTATCTATCTATCTACTCTCTCTCTCTCTCTCTCTCTCTCTCTCTCTCTCTCTCTCTCTCTCTCTCTCTCTTTCTCTTTCTTTTTCTCTTTTGACTGTATCCTGACGAGACCTTTTGGACTGTGTGAATACAAGATGCGGGTTATTGATTTTTCTTTGTCTTCTTATTGTTTGCTGGGGTTTATGCAAGATGGTTCGTTGGTTCACTTCGTTGGTTCACTTGGTCTGTTGCGTTGTTGGGCTGTGGCTCATTTTTTGTTTGTTTGTTTGTTTGTTTTATTAAGTTGTGATTCATTGGTTTATTGGCTCGGGGTTCACTGGTTTGTTACGTTTGGATTCGTTGGCTCACCGGGTTTGTTGGGTTCTGGTTCACTGGTTCACTGTGTTGTGATTCAGGTTTTGATGTATGATAGGTCGTCGGTTTGTTAAGTTGTGCGTCACTGGTTCGTTTTGGTTGCTTCACGGTTGGTTCACTGGGTTGTTGGTTCGTTGATTATAGCTTTCCCCTGAACTCTTTTATTCATAGATGGATCATCGGTTCGTGGTTCACCGATTTATTGAATTCCTTAGTTCGTTTGGTTCGCTGGTTCTTTGGTTCGTGTTTTATCGACAGCTTTTTTGTTGCTGTGTGAATCACTGGTTCAGCATTTCCCGATTCACTGTTTCTCTGAATGGCGTAGAATGATTGCAGACACAAGTGTGCGTGCGTGTGCTTGCATATGCGTGTCCAAATAACAAATATAAGTGGCCACGTCTACGCATATCCAGCATTCTAGGAATTGCACAGTGCAACATGCAAAAAAAAAAAAAAAAAAATAGGTGGAGGAAAAACGCTGCCTGAAGAGAGTAAACAAATTTGATACTAAATAACGAAAGGTTTTAATCGGAATTAAACATAGAAACTTTTCAGTATAGTGTACAAATACATTTAAACTCCTCTTTTGAAATATAAGGGAAGCCTCATACCTTACTTCAACTACATGTCAATCTAAGTTATATCACACAACTCAAACTCTCTTCAAATATATATAAACACTTCGTTTTCTAAGTACGTAAAGTCTCACACCTTTTTTCCCAAATATAGACAAGACTCATAGCTCTTTCCATAAACACACAAATACACATTCGCAGATATATATGCTCACATACTTAAATATAGATAGATATATAAATAGATATGTAATAGATAGATGTCTAAATAGCTAGAGTGATGTAGATACGTATGTATAACCCCACCCCCTCTTTTCATGTATAACCACACGCCCGACTCTGCATTGCGCCAGACAAGCACAATCAGCCTCGACGCTTGATGAAGATGTTTGATTAATGCAATCACGATCAAAGGGCCTCGGGACTGTGTGAGAAACAGGAAGCGAAGGAAGGCTTGGGTCTTTTTTTTTCTTCTTCTTTTTTCTTTTCTTCTTTTATCCTATCTCTTCTCTCTTTCTCTATCTGTCTCTCTCTTTATCTCTCTATCTATCTTCCTCTCTCTCTTTCTCTCTCTCTCTCTTTATCTCTCTATCTATCTATCTCTCTCTCTCCTCTCTCTCTCTTTCTCTCTCTCTATCTATCTTCCTCTCTCTCTCTCTCTCTCTCTCTCTCTCTCTCTCTCTCTCTCTCTCTCTCTCTCTCTCTCTCTCTCTCTCTCTCTCTCTCTCTCTCTCTCTCTCTCTCTCTCTCTCTCTCTCTCTCTCTCTCTCTCTCTCTCTCTGTCTCTTTCTCTCTCTCTCTCTCTCTCTCTATCTATCTTCCTCTCTCTCTCTCTCTCTCTCTCTCTCTCTCTCTCTCTCTCTCTCTCTCTCTCTCTCTCTCTCTCTCTCTCTCTCTCTCTCTCTCTCTCTTTCTTTTAGTAGCACTACCTACCCATCTGTCTTTTTCAGTATGCCTCAACCATACACCTATCTCTTTATATACATAAACTAACAAAATTAGACACACAGGCATGCATACAGGTATACATATACCCCCCCCCCCTCCTTCAATCTATCTATCCATCAATCTATCTCTCTACCAAAACACGAGTCAAACACCTGGAAGAAACAAAAGAGAGCGGGATAGGATAGGAGAGCGTGTCACCTGCGCCCCTATCCCTGCCCTTCTCAGCTGCCCTCAATCTCTATTCTCTAAAGCGGCGATCAATAACAGCTTTGTGTAAACGAATAGCTCTTCTGTTGCCGCCTCTTCTGTCTTCCGTCCGGTTGGTAAGCGCGATTGAGCTCCGTAAGACAAACAAAAGGCTGGGCTATTAGCATCTCATTGGAATGTGTATGTGCGGATCGCGTTCTGTTTCCCTTTCTTACTTTCGCTTGCTGTCTCTCTCTTTGTCTGTCTGTCTGTCTATCTGTTTCGCACGTTCTGGATCGGTCTGTCTTTTTGTTTTGTTTTC
>BOPN01000046.1:496398-498898 GCA_017312705.2 Penaeus japonicus
TTCCTTCCTATCAACAATATCATAATCCCAATAGGCATATTTTTCCAAAGGTGCTCTACATGCCACTTCAAAGTCGCATCGAAGCTGAAGGAACCAACCAGCTACAACTTCAAAACACTTGACACTTATCTCCGGGTATGGCTGGTTTATACACTCACTCACACTCGTCTCTTTGAGCTCTTGCCTCGTGCGCTCAAGTGGTGGCCGTTGCGCTTTTGTTTTTTTGTTTTTTGTTTTGTTTTGTTTGTTGTTTTTTTTTGTTTGGTTGTTTTTTGTTTTTGTTTTTGTGTGGGGGGGGGGTTGTTTTGCAGGAGGCTTGACTGTTTTTTTGTTTGTTTGTTTGTTTTTATTAGTATCATTATTTTTGTTTTTGTTCTATAAGGGGCATGGTTAGTTTCCTTTGATATCATTTTATTGTGTGTGTGTGTACATGTTCATTTACATTCGTCCTTTAAGTTTTTTTCTTCCGTGTTCAATGTCAGGCTCTTTGCTTTTGTTTTTTTCTTGCTTTTATAGTTTCATAGAGGGCTTACTTGTTATTTTCTCTTATATGTCCTTTTATTTATTTAATAATTGCATAATTCTATATCACCTATTTATTTATCTATTTATCTATTTTCATTTTTTGTATATTTACCACACTCGTCCTTTGAGTTATGACCTCGTTCGCTGAAGTGATGTCCGATGCCTTTGTTTTATCTCTTTTTCTTTCTTACTTTTTCTTTGGTTGGTTTGTGTTGATTGTTTTTTTGTTGTTGTTGGTGTTGTTGTTTTTCGTTTGTTTTGGTTTTTGCTTGTTTGTTCTTTTGTTGTTGTTCGTTTGCATATTTACATTGGTAAACTGAAGTGGTATCCACTTCCCGATTTGATTTGGAGATGTAGTTGTTTTTATTTTTTGTTGTTGCTATATTTTTCATTTGTTTTGGTTATTCATTTTTATTGTTTTGCTTTTCTTTTCTTTTTTCTTTTTTATTTACGAGCTTCTGCCTCGGGCTCTAGTGAGGCAGCCGCTTGACGTCAGTTAGTTTGTTTGTTTTTGAGTAATTGAGATTCATATCTGTTAGTTTTGTTTGTTTATTTGTTTCGAAAATGAGTACCTTTTGGATAAACAATGCTAGCAGTTTTGATGGAGATTGATTTACGAATATATAGTTATACAAAACTTTTTTTTTTACTTCAGGTAGGCCTATGCATGAATGTTTTGAGTGAAGAATCATCTAAATGTTTTTAATTCACATATGTTATTGATAAATATTCTCATTATTTATACATTGCTTGAAGACTGGTTCAATTTGCTTAGATCGTTAAGATAATGACTACTGGGTTAATTATTCTGAAGGACGCTTCAAGTGTCCCGGATCTGAAGTAACTGACAGTGTTTGATGTGTCTATTATATATCTCTCCCCTGTTATTATCTATTTATATATTACACTTCATGATTTTTACAATATGATTAAAATGTCGCTGACTCCTTTCCACGTGAGTGATTTTTGTTTTCTAATGAGTAATTCGTAAGGATAGTAATTAGATTGTACGATCAGATGCAAATTATTATTTTTTACTTTTTGATTCTCTACATCATGCGTTTATAGTATAATATATAGACGAATGATCAAGAAAAATGATAATATATTGTAAAATCCAAAAGCCTAAATAACCTTAAACTTCTTAAGCATCGTAATCTATGCCAATTATAACCTTACGTTCACAACATATCTGATTTTCTTGGCTAACGTCGCCATGCGCCCAGAAATTCCCTTTCCTGGGCTATCTCAAACAAGATAATATACACGAGGGACATATACGGTGTCTGGGGTCTGGCTTTTTGAGGTCTGGGGGCTGAAGTTTAGGGTCTAGTATCTGCTGTGAGGGCTTTGGGGTCTGGGGTCTCAGGTATGTGATGTATTATGTGGGGATTTTTGAGGTCTGATGTTTCGGGGTCTGTCACTTAGGGTCTTGGGGTCTTGATTCTAGTTTGACGTCTGAGTTTATGGGTCTGATGTCTGGAGGTTAGGGGCCTGGGTGGTGTCTTAGGTCTAACCCTTAGGTCCAGGGTCTCTTCTTCACACTTATAATTTCACACTCACACTTCTTCATCATTTCAAAGGGTCAGTTAGGGCGAATGGTCAACGCCCTGTGGTTTATCGGTCATGCTAATTGAAAGCGTGATGCGTACGTAGTCCTTTTGGCATTCGATCGTGTCATGACTGCATGACATTTATGTGTCATGCACTGGCTCTACACACCACCACCTGGCATGGTTACCTTCACATGCACTAAAGGATGTATGTGTTTGTAGAGATTTTCTTCTAAAGTCGTGTTTCCAAATTTATTTTGTCACTGTTTGAGTGTTTTTTGTAAGATGTAAATGTACGAACTGTACAGAAATGTCCTCAAGCACAAAAACATAAATATACAGACGCACAAACACACACATAAACACAAGCATGCAAGCACCCCATGCAATATGCGTATCGCACTAACCGGCATTCACGCTCA
>BOPN01000046.1:543898-548898 GCA_017312705.2 Penaeus japonicus
TATCACTTTGTTTTATCTAAAATTCTAAATCTGTCTTACAGGCACCTGCAGCTATGCCGGAGGAGAAGGCGGGGAAGGGGGAGAATGGGGTCGGCGTGGAGACCAAGACCTCTGGCTCCCCTAGCAAGTCCCCCTCCAAGGCTCCGAGGGGAAAGATGGTCCTTTCACGGGTCAAGCTCCTTGATGGGAGTGAATGCGAGGTGGCAGTAGAGGTGAGTGGGAGGGGGAAGTGGGAATGGTTTGGAGAGGGAGGGGGAAGTGAAGGTGAGTGAGAGGGGGAGGGGGAAGTGGAGGTGAGTGAGAGGGGGAGAGGGAAGTGGAGGTGAGTGAGAGGGGGAGGAGGAAGTGGAGGTGAGTGAGAGGGGGAGAGGTGAGTGAGAGGGGGAGAGGGAAGTGGAGGTGAGTGAGAAGGGGAGGGGGAGGGGGAAGTGGAGGTGAGTGAGAGGGGGAGGGGGAGGGGGAAGTGGAGGCGAGTGAGAGGGGGAGGGGGAGGGGGAAGTAGAGGTTGAGTGAGAGGGGGAGGGGAAAGTGGAGGTGAGTGGGAAGGGGAATGGGGAAGGTGGAGGTGGAGGGGAATAGGATTGGGATGGGGATGGGGATGGGGTTGGGGAAATATAGGCAAGTGGGAGAGGTAGTGGGAGGGGGTGATAGAGGTGAGTCTGAGGAGGTGGAGGTGAGTGGTAGTGGATGGTTGAGGTGGGGGGGGGAGAGAGGTATGGGGTGAAAATGGGAGAGGAGACAAGGTAGAGGTGAGCAGGAGAGTAATTGCATTTAGGGAGAGTGAGTTGGAAGTGGGAGAGGTGAGTAAATGGCAGCGATAAGAGGAAGAGGGGGTATCTGATGCAGTTTTCTATTTGTTTATTTGTTTTGGGTGAGTTCGTGTGGAGGAGTGTTGTTGGCAGGTGGAATTTGGTGGATGTGTGAATGTCTTTTTTTTATTTATTGATTGATTAATTTAAATTTCTCTCACTTTTAACAATTACACTTTTGTTATGTATCATACGTAATTAAAGTGTATTATTTATTTATTTATTTTTTGTTATGAAGAGTATAAAGGTGAAGTCTTTACTTGATGAATTTTATCACATAAGGATTTGTATTTATGAGCTCCTTAACAAAGATATGAAATATGATTTGTCAATCTGCCAGACACATCTTCCCATGCACAGAAGTAACTCGCTCTTTATTTCAATAGAAAAAAGCCAAGGGCCAGGACCTCATCAACAGTGTAGCTGACCGCATAAACCTCCTAGAGAAGGACTACTTTGGCCTCAGCTACATGGACCACAACAACTTCAAGACTTGGGTCAACCCGGAGAAGAGAATCTCAAAGCAGGTCAAGGGGCCGTGGGAGTTCAACTTCGAGGTCAAGTTCTATCCCCCTGACCCGGCTCAGCTGGCCGAAGACATCACCAGATACCAGCTTTGTCTTCAGGTAAACAGAAGGAGTGTGTGTGAGAAAAAATGTATTACATTATACGATTAGCTTTGGGAAAGATTTTTTTTTTCAAGCACAGCATTAAGAATCATACCTGAATTGCAAGGACCCATTAAATGAAAGTACAATATTTTATAAGTGTAT
Organism: Penaeus japonicus; assembly: GCA_017312705.2. Taxonomy (NCBI): domain Eukaryota; kingdom Metazoa; phylum Arthropoda; class Malacostraca; order Decapoda; family Penaeidae; genus Penaeus; species Penaeus japonicus. The sequence goes on from BOPN01000046.1 coordinate 545,481, forward strand.
ATTATGTTCTCCCCATTTTTTTCTTACCTACAGGTACGACAGGATATCTTGACGGGCAAACTTCCATGTTCTTTTGTTACACATGCACTGCTAGGCTCATACATGGTACAAGCAGAGGTTGGAGACTATGATGCCAAAGAACATGCCGGCACAAGCTACTTGTCTGAATTCACATTTGCACCAAACCAGAATGCCGAGCTGGAGGAGAAGGTTGTGGACCTACACAAGACACATAAGTAGGTTTCGAGTGATCTTTGAATTTGGTCTCCTACATACTCCTCTTTCCCTTTAGCTTTGTCTACTTCTGCTTGTTTATCTCTGCTTAATTGATGTATCACAAAGGTACATAGATTATAGTTTTTTTTTATATTACAGTGTATGGGATGAGCTGCATTTTATGCACAGTCATATAGGTTATGTCAGAATTTTTAAGAAAGAAATTTTTTTGTGGCTAATTGGTAAATTTTGAGTAATGCATGCGCTGGCCTATAGGATGCACCTGTGGGGTGGAGGATAATTTTAGTACTTTTTATCATACATTTCTCAAAAGTAAATTTTGTGATTATTCACATATGACAAATTCACATTAGTTCAGCAGTGTAAATAAGCATCACTGAGTAAAATTATGTGTAAGATTCAAAATGACTGTTCCTCTGCAGTAATGTTTCTTGATGTTGCAGCATTTGGCAAGTGTGGTGGGTAATACAGTACTTATAGAGCACAAAAAAGGTCATTGATCAATGTCATTAATATAAAATGCTGGAATGTTTTCATTACAATATTTGCATGATGCACAAGCATTATCAGGCTAATAGGTAGCCAGGTGGAGTAGTATCTCAGTTAGAAAGACTAACTTTATTCACGTGATCCTGATAATTTATGAGCTTTAGCACATTGATCAAGTCTGGTTTATTTGTCTCTTTTTTACATAGTCATTTTGTCATTGCAATTTTTTTTCAAAATATCTGCCATGTGTTCACATGACCTTTTTTCTCCTCCAGAGGGCAAACCCCTGCAGAAGCAGAACTACACTATCTAGAAAATGCAAAGAAGTTAGCGATGTATGGTGTTGACATGCATTCAGCTAAGGATTCAGAAGGTGTAGATATCATGTTGGGTGTTTGTGCATCAGGCCTCCTTGTTTATAGAGACAAGTAAGTATTAAAGGCTTTAAATTACTTGATTCTTCCAGCTATTAATGTGGTTTAGACGCCTGATTTTTTGCATTACCAGGAAGTATCCTCAATGAGAAAAGTTTTTGAATGCATATTTCTATCTCCATGGTTAAGAATCAAATTATTTTTGAAAGGTGATATTAAACTAGTTTTGAAAAGTGTGATATACTATTTTAATTCTCAATTTAAATATTTCTAGATTACGCATCAATCGATTTGCATGGCCCAAAATCCTCAAAATCTCATACAAGCGAAGTAACTTCTACATCAAGATTAGACCCGGCGAGTTTGAAACCTTTGAGTCGACAATCGGCTTCAAATTGCCCAATCACAAGGCAGCTAAGAGACTTTGGAAGGTGTGCGTGGAGCATCACACCTTTTTCAGGTTTGTTTCAAAGTGTGGATTCTGTAGAAGTGTGGGAAGGCTTTTATTTATTAGCATAGATTCATGTTTGGATAAGGTTAACTATTGTCTGTGTTAGAGATGTGTGGAATTGTAAATTTGTAGGTACATGACTTGTAAACAATAAGCAAATCAATTGGATCAGTGAGTATGTCCTATTGTCAAATAATTAAAATTGTCTCTAATATTCAACTATAATTATATCTTTATTACTATATTCACCCTCTCTCTCTCTCTCTCTCCTTCTATCAAAGATTAATGACCCCAGAACCACCACAGAAGCAAGGGCTTTGGCCACGGTTAGGATCAAAGTTCCGATATTCTGGGCGGACGCAGTACCAATCCCGCATGGCAGCTAATCTTAGCGATCGAAACAATCCAGAATTTGAGCGAACACTGAGCCGTAGAAAACTATCTTCTAGAAGTATGGATGGTAAGGAAACAATACTACATTTTTCCTTTATTTAATTAATATTCTATTTATGTGGTAGATATTGTATATGTTTGGATTGGTATGAACGTTTATATGAGGTACTTCAGTTTCACTTATTTCCTTGAACTGGGAAGGAATACTGATGATGATCATCATTGTGAGGTAGATATGCATATGAACATTTAAATGTATACTAATTGCAAAATAGGTGGATGGGAAACTAGGGCTCCAGAGGCATAATTCTGACTCTAGTTGAGTAAAGAGTAGGTCATGCTGTGCATTGAAAAGGCATAATTCTGTCATGTCTGTGGAGATGGTTGGAACTGAGGTGCCTTCTATATGACTTATATTTATCTTCTCTGTTTAAATATCTTAATATTTGTCCTAATATATATACATATATATTTACATTATAACTGTTAGTATTTTGAATAGTTTTTTTCATAGATGTCAGGCTAATCATTATTATCATTATTTTAGCAAATTAAGGCTCATTATTATATGTTTTTTTTTTCTTTCTTTTTTTTTAATAGAAATTAGGATATAGACACGCTTTCATTTTTCCTTGTTATTACGAGGAGTTGAGAGCACTAGTCCTTATATTTTTTGAGCATGAAATTTGCATAAGAGTTAGAGTAATAAAGGTTTCAAGGTGTTTCCAGTTCTTTGCTCTTTGTTCTTTGAATGTTAGCTGCCTTTAGGGATGCTGGAAGAACGGTATTAGTTAGGCGAAGAATTTTAGGTTATATATGCATGAGGGGATACACTTGTTTTTAATAATTCAAGTTCACCTTTGTCTAGAGTTAAGACTTCAGTGAAACCAAAGATACACTGTTATTTTTTTCTTTCTTAATTGGAGTAATATGATAAATTTAGTGATTTCTACCTAATGTAATGTTTTGTGTTTACATGGAACAAATCACTACAAATCCATGAAGATATAAAACTTCAGTAATCAAGTTTTGTATGTGGAGAATTTTTTTTTTTTTTTTTCTTTTGTTAGCTTAATTTGGATAATTTCATTTTCATATGGCTGTTTGCAATTACTAGAGATAATTTTGGGGAGCTATTATAATATGTAATTGTTTTTTTCACTCTGTATTTCCTATGCTGCATTGTCATTTCCTAGCCTACAATATTATGGAGGGTTAGTGACATATATGCATGTGTAGAGGATGGATATTTTGGTCTTGACTACAAGTTTGTTTGTCTGTCTTTGTATGGCTAGATTTTTTTTGTCTTCTTTTTGGACTGAAGTCAGTGTGCAGATAGATATAGATATGCTTCTTAGATATTTGTTTAAGGTGGTTTGTGCAGCGTTTATTACATATATTGTATGTGTATCAATCACTGTGACATACACTTACACATACACTTAAACTTACACTTACATTTACACTTATACTT
>BOPN01000046.1:566398-596398 GCA_017312705.2 Penaeus japonicus
ACAAGACCATGGAAGGCCGGAAATCGGATCGTGGAAAGGAAGCAGGAGGAGGAGGACAAGGACCAGAGGATTCTAATGCAGCTGACCCCCTTGTCAAGACACACCGCACAGTCTTCCAGAACCCAAGTGCGACTGAAGCAGCTGGCTCTCCTGGCTCTCCCCCCTTCACTCGGCAGTACTCATACGAGGAGCTAGAGACGGAGCCTAGGAGGCCCTACAGCCCTACCGGCCATGGCTTCAAGTATGAGGGTGCAGCTGGGGAGAACCAGGGTGACATCAATGACCCAATGGTGGTGGAGAAGCGGCGGGCACAGGCCCAGGCCTTCAACTATGCTCCTGGGGAGGACTCCAAGGTGGTTGAGACAGCTGAGAAGCGCAAGACAAGCCAGTTGGAACACAGTCCTGGCTCTGGGGCCAGGGAAGGTGATGAGGGTTTGTCATCTCCAGACACAACATTGCCAGAGACCTCAGTTGATGAGAGCATGTTGAACACATCTGCTGACTCTACAGGCATCATGGCTGGATTCCTGGCTGGCAAGAAGGGCAAGAAGGACAAGGACAAGGACAAGAAAGACAAGAAGGGCAAAGATAAGAAGGAGAAAGATAAGGGCAAGGAGAAAGAGAAATCTAAAGACAAAGGCAAGGACAAGGACAAGGACAAGAAGGCTGCAGCCAAACAGGAGAAGGACAAGAAAGAGAAGGGGAAGAAGAAGGGTCGGTTTGGAATCTTTGGAGGCAGGGATCGCAAGGCATCAACCAGCAGCAGTAGCAGTAGCAGTGACAGCTCAAGTGACAGTTCAGATGACAGCTCGGATGAGAGTGTGGTGATAGAGAACCGTGAGGGTACTGAGCCTAGGGACATCGATGCATCCATGGTGGCCTCAGACCGATCGTACGCTGCAGACCACTCAAACACATCCCTGATTGTGAATCCTGCGGCAACCAGTGAACCCTCATTCACAGCTGACCATTCGGCCTCGGAGCTGATGGTGGATCCCTCTGCTCAGGCCTCTGTAGAGGGCGCAGGAGGAGATTTGGACTCGGCCTCATCTACTGCACCTAAAATCGTCAAAACCACCACCAAGAAGACCTTCGTGCAAGATGCAGAGGGGGTCTCAGAGGACATTGTCCAGAGAGTGGAAGACCTGGGGACGGGAGAGGTTGAGTTGAACACTCAGAGCCAAAAGGTGGGAATCCACTTGTACTTTTTTTTTTTTTTTCCTTTTCTCCATCTCTCCCTATCTCTGAAGAGGCGGAACTTAATTTGTATTGCATCATGAAATTGTATTGAATGTCATATTTTTTTGTTGATTTTAGATTTCATTGTTGTCATGCATCCTTTTAGTGCTGAATCCCTTGCTAGTGAGCATGTTCTCAGATTTAGAGCTAAGCTAGAGAAAGCATGTAGCTTTTATAAATATTTTTGAGTAGATATTGAATCAATTCCATTTTATGTCAATTGTTAAGATAAACATGATTGCCTCATTTTATTTATTTTAACTTTAAATTGCCTCAAATAAATCAGCTAGAGACATGTATATAAAAAAATAAACACACTGTCATTGAGGTGTGGTCACTCGCTTCAGTGCCTAAGTTTCAATACTGTGTTTTCCTTAAGCTATTCATCCTCAGCACTGCATCTTAGCGCTGAAAAAAATTTAAACCCAAGCCCATTTGTCTGGCTGAATGATGCATGTACATAGCCTTTTTGACTTCATGGGTTTGCTGCAGGCTGAGCATGCTGAGGGTGAGGGAGAGAAGCCTCATGTTGTAGCTACAACTGTTACCACCATCACGGCCCAGAGCATGGAGGACAAGAGCACCAAGGAACGGACGCAACAGGTATGTTCTCATGTACAGGAGGGAGAAGAAAAGGATAGGGAGGGAGTGAAGGAGTGGGATAGGGTGAGGCGGCAGAATTATTAAGGATGTGAGAAAATTTTGGGAGTGGGGTCTGGGGATTTGGTTCTCCTTGCACATGTGTGAACAGGTGTTTGTGTACACACACTGACACACTTGCACTACACTCACACTACACTCGTACTACACTCGTACTACACTCGTACTACACTCGTACTACACTCGTACTACACTCGTACTACACTCGTACTACACTCGTACTACACTCGTACTACACTCGTACTACACTCGTACTACACTCGTACTACACTCGTACTACACTCGTACTACACTCGTACTACACTCGTACTACACTCGTACTACACTCACATTACACTCACATTACACTCACATTACACTCACATTACACTCACATTACACTCACATTACACTCACATGCACACTCACATGCACACTCACATGCACACTCACATGCACACTCACATGCACACTCACATGCACACTCACATGCACACTCACATACACACACACACACACACACACACACACACACACACACACACACACACACACACACACACACACACACACACACACACACACACACACACACTTTTTTTTCTTTCTTTCTCTCTCTCTTTCTTTCTTTCTTTCTTTTTCTCTTTCTTTCTTTCTTTCTCTCTTTCTTTCTTTCTTTCTCTCTTTCTCTCTTTCTTTCTTTTTCCCCCTCGCCTCCCTCTCCTCTTTTTTCCCTCCCTCCCTCCCTCTCTCTTTCCCCTTCCTTTTTCTTTCCCACCCTCCTCCCCTCTATCTTCCTTTCTCTATCCTCTTCACATTTTCTCTCAGCTTTCATCTCTTTCTCTTCTCTCCCTTGCTGTACAAAAGACAAACCACAAAGATATCTCAGTTTACCTGTAGTAACTCTTTGACTCTCCTCCCCATTCCAGGTCCAGGAGAAGACCTTTGCATCAACCACCATGACGACTGGCACGACGCAGGAGCAGACAGTGGTGACACAGGAGGTGAAGAAGCAGTCGCGTTCCATCGCGCCTCAGGATGCAGCAGCCATTGACAAGCAGGTGAGGCTTAAGGTCAGATGAGCAAGGAAGGGAAGATGAGTAAAGCGAGAGTAGGGCAGTCGGAGTGTGGTGATGCGGCTGCGATTTTCAAGTCTTAGTGTTTTAATCGAGAATTAGACTTCCTTAGTTGTCGTACTTTTTTTTTCTCCCACTTTCTTATTTTTCTGAATTTTATGTGATAGGTATTTTCTGTTTTACATTTCTTAATTGCATGTAGATGAGCTTGAAGATTGATGGATTGGCAGAATTAGCATGAGAAAAGACAATATGAAGAGTTTTTATATTAAAGAGCATTACTGTCTTTGTCAACATGTAAATGTGATGCTGATGTAATCTTGCAACAGCTTGTCTTAAAAATAGCTTTAGTGAATGCCATATGATTGAAATAAGCAATTTACGTCTATTTGGCTTAGCTGCTCTCTCCAGGAACATTATTTGTAAGTCATGCCATATTAGGTAGAATTGTTGTTTATGCGTGTTTTGAAATTAGATTAATGCTTGCTCTTTTATTTATCAAAAATATTTTCATGTTTTCAGTGTTATTACTTGACCCTCAGTATAATTTGTATCTAATTCAAAATGCATGTTTTCTTCTTGTTTTGTTTTGTATAAATACATTTATATCCCCCTTCTGCCTCCCACAAGTTACTAAAAGAAGAATAGCCTTACTGATAGCATCTGTAGTCCCCTCCCACCCACTCCCCTTTTCCCCAGTACTAGGCTCCTTCTCAGGTTTTAATGGTTAGTTAATAAAAGAAAAAGATGATGAAAGAAAAAGAAAAGAAAAGACTTAGAGATAAGAGAAGAGCGTAAATGCCTAGTTCCTGCCGCCCTGCATGTGATAACCCTCGCATTAACCCCCGACTTGCTGAATTCTTCCTTGTGGCGTGAAGGGTCAGGGCGGCCAAGCTGCTACCCCCTACTACCCCCCGGGAGGCTTTAGCGGCAATGCACGTGCCCGAACCCTCTCCAGCGGAAGCGACGATTCAGGCACCTCAGTCGATCCCTTGGACTCTGATTATGATTTTGTCAACAAGGTTAGTTTTTGGTTTTATGATTATTTTATGGTTTCAGTCCTCTTTCATTGTTTATTTTATTTTATTTTTTTCTTTCTTTAGTTTCTGTTTTGTTGCATTGGGAAGCATCCATGATTTTGAAAAGTGAAATGGAAAAAAAAGAAAAAGAAATTAAAGTTATTTTCGTCTTACTGGTTCTGTGAAAATGTTTTTTTTTTTTCTTATATAGATAATTATTTAATGTTATTAACTATGTTATCATGAAGCCCTCATTTTTTTACATTTTGTTTTGTGTTAATCTAGTTTGGTGTATATAGGGTAATCTTGAAATAAGATAGAAAGTAACCATAATCCCACACTTTGAAGGACAATTTCTTCAAGTGATTTTTTTTTTTTTGAGCTAAGACAGTAAAATTTTAACGCTTTAATTTTCTCAACCTTTAGATATTGAATCTCAACTATTTTTTCTCTATTAGAAACCAAATGATACCATAATGAAACATAAGGAAGAAAGAAAATGTGAGATTAAAGTATAGAAAAAAAATAAAAGATCAGAGAAAATCTATAAGATGCAAATGTTTCAGTGGCAATTTTGATGGCATAATCTTCCCCTTACAGATAGACTTTTTTTTTCCCTCAATTGGGTAAGACTTCCCCAAATATCAGGATTTAGGGGGAGGGGCTTCTCAAGTTTATGAGAGAGAAAGTTCATGCCCATTGGTAGTAATATATGAATACATCTCAAGATTGTCAAATTTTGCACTTTTAGCCATTTTGAAAAGTGAAGGTACCCATAATGAAATATGGGAAGTGGAGTTTTATGAAGAGTAAAGATAAAGAGATAGAAAAGAAAGAAGGTATTCAGCCAAGTTTCCCAGTGCCAAAACTTGATAATGACTTCGCCCAAGGAGAGAAAGGTGAGTAAAGAGGCCCTCTCGATCCCCCCCCAAGAAATGAATTAGGAAAAAAAAAAAAACGATTCTCTCCGCAGGATGGCATTGTACCGACTGAGGCCCAGATGTTTGACGCTAGTGGCGTCGACACCTCCACCATGAGCGTGGAAACCCCCCCTGTGGTAGAGACGGAGTTGCGCAAGGTTGGTTGGTGGAGGGAGAACATCACGACTCATTTGGCTCTTCGACATATACATTTTTGTTCCATTTTTTATTTTGCACTAGTTTGATGCACTTTGAGAGAGTCTTGTGGAGTATGCAAGCAAACTATTATCTTTCTCTCCCTCTCTATATCTCTCTCTTGCTTGGTAATGTTTGTTGTGTAATGTTGTTTGAGGCTGCATTATGAGAAATGTCTTTGCATCCTTTTTTATCAGTATTTATTTATTCATAAAGAAAAGGGAATTGCACCCAAGATGGTAGCAGTGTCTTGTGGTACTTATTTATTTTTTGTTTGTTTGCATTATTTACCTTTTGTTTTATTTTTGTATGCATGGATAAAGATTGCATGAGCATCTCCTTAAATATAAATACAGAAGAGTTAGCTTTGTAGGTAAAAAACTTGTGCAGCCTCGTTGATTTTTTGTTTTTCTTTTTATATTCTTTTTTTTCTGTTATTTGGATAGTGTAACTGACATTCATTTAGTTGAATATGATATTGTTTTTACATGAGCATTTACTAATTCACTTATTGATATCACAGAAGATCCTGTTTTGACACTTTCATGTCATGTCCATTTTATCCTTACAAAGATTTGTGCATACATCATATACAATTATTGATGATATGAATATTAAATACAGCTGTAGATGTACAATGTTATATTGCTGTTTGTGTTACAGTTATCATTATCATGTGCAACATTATCAGTATGTTACCTATATTGTTTAGTATTAACATTTTTCCTCTTCATCTTCTATATTATTATTATTATTACTATTATTATTATCATTATTATTACAGTTTTATTCCTTACATATCTTTAGAAATTATATATATTATAATTACTTTTTATTTGTTGATGTGCTAATTCAGTTAGACTTTTACCGTTATATATTTAACATTGTTACTCATAGGATATAGTGGGATTACTTGGGAAGGAAAATGTCTTTTAAGCCCCACCCCCTCATTTTACCTTGTTTCATAATTAGTTACTAGGAGCAGTCTTGAGACCAATGCTATTACATGATTACCTTCAGCTGAAGCAGATCAGCACACTCCTTTACACACTGTTATATATTATTTCACTTGTTGTTTTAAGAATTTTACTTAAATGTGTTTTGAATGAGTGTCATCACACGTTTCATCTGACCCGGATTAATATTTTTTGTGTGGATGTGAAAAGTGACATAGTCCTGTTGTTGTAAACCGTTGTTTTGGGAAAATGGTTATTGATTCTGCAATTGACTTTCAATACACTCGGAAGTTGTAAAAAACATCTCAGACAAACACAATATTCCGATAATTAGAGTTTATAATCACGAACCATTGACTGTTGACTAAGTCATAACAAAAGTAATGCTGTTTTTTTCTGTCTTATTTTTCTTGTAAGAATCAATTTTTTCTTTTGGATGAAAGGTAATATTAGTAAAAATAATTGTTTTGCTTCTGAATGTTGCAATTTTTGTGAACTGGAGGATAGAAAATGAATTTGTCTGGTTTTAATTTTTTTTTTTTTAATTAGCAATCATTAATCTTTATCCCTTTTTAACCTGCCAATTTTTTTCAAATGAAAAAAAATTAAAGGATTTTACTATTATGGTAGTCAAATTATCTGATGTGATGATAGTATACTTAATATATATTTTTGGCAAGAGCTTAAATGGAAACAAAACAAACAAGGAGGAGTTGACGATGAAATGCAATATACTTCTCTGCAGGACAATGCTATAGTTAGACAATCGCCAATATGTCATGTCAAGAAGCAGGACCCGAGACATTTCTCGAGTAAACCCACTATATCGTTGCTTTTATTTTACTTTTATTTTTTTCATTGTTATTACTCTTTCTAATATTAATTGTATTTTTTTCATTATTATTTGATCTTGATTATATAATTTTTATTGCTCTTTTTTTATCATTAGTACTAGTTTTGTTATTAGTTCCCAAAGTACTGATACTAGTACAACTACTACTACTATTTTTGCAGATTATTATTATAATTATATTATTATTATTATTACTACTACTATTATTATTATTATTATTATTATTATTATTATTACTATTACTATTATTATTATTATTATTACTATTATTATTATTGTTGTTGTTGTTGTTATTGAAGTTGTTGTTGTTGTTCTTCTTCTTCTTATTATTATTGTTATTATTTTTATTATCATCATTATTATTATTACTACTACTACTACTACTATTATCATCACTACTACTACTACTGGCACTACTACAACTATTACTATTATTACTTTTATTTCTAGTACTACTACTACAAGTACTAGTACTACTACTACTTCTACTTCTACTTCTACTACTACAACAATTAGTAGTACTACTACTGCTACTAGAATTACTAGTACTACTACTACTACTACTACAATTAATAGTACTACTACTACTGCAATTAATAGTACTACTACTACTACAATTAATAGTACTAGTACTACTACTATTTCTGTAGTCTGTTTCATTTGACCTGTCCACAGCCTATTGGTGATTTAGCACATGCACATTACTGGCTCATGATTGGCTGAAAATTAACTCACCTGTTATTATTTGTTAGATGTGATAGATATTCAAAATGATTTAGTAATATATTTGACATAGATATCTGTACACATTTGTATAAATAAATATCCCAAACAGGCAAATATCATGCAATGCAAGCACAAAAGAGACAAGCTTCTACCATAGACAAATAAACAGTGAGCTTTGAATTACAAATCTTTCTCTGATTTTCAGTATATTGAAAGACATCTCTGTGTAAATCCAAATAAAAGGCATCTTGATAATTTACTGCATGCCTATTACATGGGTAAGATTCGAGATGACTTGAAATAGGGCTAAAGTAAAGCTGCATTACAGCCACAGGACAGTGGTGGGAAGATAAATGAATACCAACAAATCATCAGTATTTTCTAGATCATATTTGATGATAAGATGAGTGTTATTTCAAATATTACGTATCTATTTTACATGCATTCATTTATCAAAATCCTTTTTTATGTGCACTTGCATATCCAGATGTTTTTTAATATACATGAAAGGAAAGAATAATTATTTAAAGCCTGTTGTTTGCGTGTGTGTGATCAGGCTAGAGTCTTTGGTATTAGCTTCTCTTAAATACATGTTTTTGCATTGTACAATATAAGTCGTAATCAGCATGTTTTGGATTTAAATATGATGTGTAAGGGTTCTTTGTATATCTACGTAGTCAAATATTTTATTGAATTGTTAGTTTGAATATTTGTCACAGTGAACCAATAATATAAGCAAGGTTGATTTATTCAGTCAGTCAGGAGCCAGTAATGGGCAGTTGCCACATAAAGCTAAAACTTGCACTAATCTGTGGACTGGTCAGAACAAACAGATTCTAGTACTACTACTACTATTACCAGCATTACTACTGTTACTGGTACTAATTATTATTTTTTGTTTGTGGTTTTGCTATTATTATTGTTATTTTCAGTCATTAGAATCATGATTTTGATGATCAGTCATTATTTGTTGTTATCATAATGAGTATCATTATAATTACTCATATTATTATTATTATTATTATTATTATTATTATTATTATTATTATCATTATTATGATAACATATATATATATATATATATATATATATATATATTTATATATATATTTATATATATATATATTTATATATATATATATATTTATATATATATATATATATATATATATATTTATATATATATATATATATATATATATATATATATATATATATATATATATATAAATATATTTATATATTTATATATATATATATATATATATATATATATATATATATATATATTTATATTTATATTTATATTTATATTTATATATATATATATATATATATATATATATATATATATATATATATATATATATATATATATATTTATATATATATATATATATAAATATACATATATATATATATATATATATATATATATATATATATATATGTATATATATATATATATGTATATATATATATATGTATGTATATGTATATATATATGTATATATATATATGTATATGTATATGTATATATATATATGTATATGTATATGTATATGTATATGTATATGTATATGTATATGTATATGTATATATATATATATATATATATATATATATATATATATATATATATATATATATATATATATATATATATATATATATATATATATATATATATATATATATATATATATATATATATATATATATTTATAATTATATTTGTATTTGTATTTATATTTATATTTATACATGCAAACACATTCCAAACATGGATATAAATGAGGTTAAGTTACTTGACATTCAGTTATACATATATCAGCATTATTGTTCTTTATTCTTCTTCCTTCTCCTTCTCCTTCTCCTCCTCCTCGCACTGTTCTCTCCTTCCTCTCCTTTTTCCCCATTCTCTTTCTTCTCCCTCTCCTCCTCCTCCTGCCTCTTTCTTTTTCTTCTTCCTGTTCTTATTCTTATTCTTTTTTTTTTTTCTTTGTCTTTTACTTCAACAAACTTCTGTAATTATTGATATCAGTGACTGAATAACTATTATTATTTTTTAATATTTTTAGTTTCCACATGTCAGTAGGCTGGTAGTGCTACTAGTTTTTGCTCTTATTTCACTCATTCACAGCCACTCAATCATGCGCTAATAGTTCATTGCCTTTCTTTTTTTCATTTTTTTTTTTCTTCCCTCTCCCCCTTTTTTTTTACACCCATTGTCATGCAAGTTTGCCATGTGCGCTCTGCTGACCAAGCCCTCAAGTGTGTGGCTTTGATTTCCGCCAGGTGTCTGTGCTGGGAGGAGAGCTTATTGACGAGGAGAATGCCGAGGTGATCAGCTCTCAGGCCATCACTTCCCGAACCCGCACTGTAGAGACCATCACTGTAGGTGTCCTGTCCCATCGTGTCCTGTTTCCTACTCGTGTCCTTTCCCAGGGAGCGTTAGGTAGTACCAGTCCAGCCCAGAACACTACTGTCGTCATCTCTCCCCCACCCTACTCTTCCTATAACCCCTCCCCCACCCCAGTCCCTCCCCTCTGCCGTGCTCCTTGTACCCTGTTGTCGGCGACAACTTCCTTGCCAAACTCTGTGACTTTTCAGAGAGTTTTTGGCAATGTAACACCACCTTTAGCTTGCAGCAGTCCTATGTCCCCAGAAGAAAACCCTGTATCCGGTCGTTGTACTGTGTCTGCTAACCATTCCTCTGACAGTGTGTCTCATGATCAGTCTCAAGACTCTGCTTTTACTTGTGTGAAAACCTCGTCCCCTTTGCTTTGTTTTCCCTCACATCCATTACCAAAAGTCATGTCAGTCGCTTCAATACCAATACCAATTACGATCACCAACTCATCTTCACCACCTGTCTCTTTCTCACCTTTCTATATGACAACAGAGAGTCAAGTACCAACATCATTATCGTCTTCAAAGCAGAGTATTCTTATGTGTGTAACTTCACCACAATCCTGGGATTGTGCCATCCCACCCTTGATGAATGAATCTGATTTTTTATCATTAAATGACTTAGGTGCTTCAATACCAAGTGACTCAGTCTTATCTTCTTCACACTCATTGTCCACTTTTTCATCATCTTCATTCTCAGCCTCCCCTGAGTCTGTCTCCCCCTTACTAAATTCATCTTCTAGTAACACAAGTCCAGTCTTGTTAGCCTCACCCAAGAATCTCCCAGCCTTGTTTAACCCATTGTCTACTATCCAAGTCTCATTATCTTCACAACCAACTACCCAAGGTGTATTGTCCTCACAACCAAGTGATGGTTTAGCTTCAATATGTTCATCAGTCAGTGTTCCAGCCTTGCTAAACTCATTTGTCAGCATCTCGACTCCATTGTCTGAATCATCAAGCTATGAACCACAACTGATTAACTTGACATCTTCATCATTACTACATACAACAACATCCTCAAGCGCAAGCATTATTCCGACCTCAGGAATCCCCTCACACATGGTTCCATTTCCACTGGTCTTGTCACCAGTGGATACATACTCAGCCAGTACAACACCTTTTATTCCAACTTTGCCAGTCTCTTCAGTTCCTAACATGTTCAGCTCATTGCCAATCCTTTCAACCTCCACAACATTAAAACCAGTCATTTCTAGCCCACTAAATTCAACACTGAATACACAAACTTCTGTACCTTTGCAGTCAAGTGCCCAAAATATATTTTCCTTACAACCACTAGATGACTTAACTGCATTAGATTCACAATTACCATGTAGTGTTCCTTCATTTGCTAAATCTCCAGTAAGTTTTGCAATTAACACTTCTCCACCACCAAGTGTATCATTCCCACCATTAGTTGTTCCTTCATCAACCTCAGGAAAAAACTCAGGTATTCAACTTTCACCACTGTTGTCATTAAGTGTTCCATCGGTAACATTGCCACACAGTGTTTCAGAACCATCAGTCTTGTCACCATGTGCTCAGGTATCAGTAATCTCATCAGTTGTTCCGATTGCAGAAGACTCAACACCCCTTGTTTCAACTTGTTCAATATCAGCTTTATCAATATCAACACCAGTTTCTTTAATTTTTGAAAAATCATCTCCATATATGCTAGGTTCAGTCCCTACTACAGCATCAATCTCTTCACCAATTCGAACCTCTTTGAACCCGATTTCTGTTGTTTCAAGTCCACCTATTATTCCAACAGTATCAAACACGGAAGCACTTCCTCCATCCTTATCGGTCCCCTCAGTTGTTTTGGCTTCAGAAAATGCATTACCAGTTGTATCAAGTTCCCTGAATGCATCATCAAGAACACTGAATACACAGATAGCTGTTTCAACTTCATTAAACATGCAGGAAATTTGTTTTACCTCGAACATGTCACACATTGTCCCAACTTCAGAATATTGGCCTTCAGTTGTCACAAATCCATCATCCTCACAGTTATGTGTTCTAGAACCATTATCTGCAGTTAATCCTGATGTTGAAACTTCGTTTTTGTCTGATTTATCAGATACCCAAAACCTGGTGTCTTCTTCCACTTTGCCAACTGGTGCAAGGGCCACATATGTGACAGTCCCCTCACTACTCGGTTCCTCTTCACAGATTATGTCAAACCCAGTTCTTTTCTCTGAATTGCCTGTCCTGTCTCATCCATTTGGTGCAGTTTCTGAACCCCCTATGATAATACCAGACATTGTCCCTAGCATAATATCCACTTTTCAAAATAAACCTTTTTCCCTTTCTGAGGACTCTATAACACCAGCTAATTTGGCTGATTCTTCTTCTGGTTCTTCTTCCTCTTACTCTCTAGATTCATTGGAATTTGACACAGACATGCTGCCTCTCCTTCACTATGAAGAGGGCATTCCTGTGTCTCCATCAGCTTCACAGGATGACAATATGGTAGGCGCTGTTGGCATTGAGTCAGAGAACTCAGTGTCTGAAGCTGAGTTAGATAGAACATGTGTTTCTGCACATACCTCTTTACTTCCTCCCCAATCATCATCAGTGTTATCTGTTCCCATTGTTACACTTTCAGTGACACATTCACAAAAAGATGAAAGTGAAAGAGATACATTGGCACCATTAGCTCCAGTCTACAGGAGTGCTTTTAACAGAGGATACACAACAGCAACATACAGAATTCCCAGTTTACCTGCCCATTATGCCACAACCACTACATCATCTCACAACATATATCCTTCCATATCACTTTCTACTGATACCTTTTCCAGCATTGTGTCACCAAATTCAGCCTCCATTGTGTATTCATCCCCTGCCTCATTGCCATATTTAATACCATCCTCATCATCAGGATCTGTGATTTTAGGGCAGTGTGATTCATTAACCAGTAAACCATATAAGCATGCAACTGACTCCAGTTTATCTGAAGATAGAGAATATTGTGGTATGAAAAGAAACTTAATTCCATCTCATTGCATAATCCATAGTGGGAAAAGCAAAAATAGTTTTATAACAAATGCTTCCAGTATGTCAAAAGCTTATAGGAGTGCCTTTAACAAGGACCATACAATAGCTGTATATAATAGTAATAGTTCCCAAGTTTTGGCACCTTCTGTGTCAACAGTTTCATCTCCCTGTGTTCATTCTACCCCAGGATTATCACAGACCATATCAAAAATTACCCTGCCATCATCATCTCCTGTACGGCCTGAATCAACACCAGCAGTTTCATTACCCACAATGCAGTTGACTTGTAGTTCACGAAAAACATCGGACTATGAGACCAGTTCATTAGATATGTCACACCATCAGTCAGTCTCCTTGACAGATTCCCTCTCATCATTCCCGACTCTTTCTACTTCAACAGCTGTTGAACCAAATGCCGACTGTCTGTCATCCTCATCAACAGTTTATCTGCATTCTTCACCATGTTTTCCATTTTTTTCACATTCCAACATTCTGCCAGCTGCAGAGTCGCAGAAACCAATAAGTTCATTATCTCTAGCTGTACGAAATATTTCACCACCCTTTGATTTACCACATGAACTTGGATTTACATCTTCAGCTTCTCAGAGATTGCCAGTTAGTGTAATATCTTCTCAACCATTGTTACAATCAGTAGCTTCTATGCCAAGTTTATTAAGTACTCCTATGTCTGTTACTCAAAGAAGACCCTTTAGAAGCTACAGGAGTGCTTTCAATAAGGGACAAACCACTGCTGTTTACACTAGGCGAGATCAGTTTCCCTCAGTACCATCACCACCCACATCTGACTCAAAGACTAGATCATCATCATTACCCTGTGTGACATCAGTAATACCCCCATACACAAACTCTAAAATCAATGAACCACTTTGTCACATCACAGATGTTGTATCACCTAACAGCTCCAAAGACTCGTCAGTCTCAAGTTCAATTCATAAGTCAACTCTTTCCAGTGTTACATCAAAGCTGGGTTCCATTGTTTATTCATCTCCAGCCTCATTTCCCCGTTTATGTAGTATTTCCTCCCACATACTCCCGTGTAAAGGTTCTCAGCAGCAGAGTAATATCTGTGATGTGGTTGTACTTTCACCAGATTTAGACCACATTTCCAGTCACAGTGGACAGGAGAACGAATCTGAAGCAGAGGAAAGCAGCATCTGCCTTGATAATGTAGTCTTGCCCCAAACCAAAACTATGTCCCATAGGCAGGTGACTCCGATGATTAGCAGTGAAACCCATTCTGATCATGCATCCTCCTTTGATAATGCTTTATCTCCCAAGTTTCAAGACCCACCTCGTTCTCCCAAAGTGAAGCTTGTGTCAGATATGTCTTCGACAAAAAATGAGACATACTTATTAAGCACCCAAAGCAAAGAATCAAGAAACGTATATTTTGAGCCAAAGTTGCATTCTGCATGTAGTTCCATATGTACCTGTTGTGAAAGCAAAAGTGAACTCTCAAGGACAAAGTGTACAAAGAAAAGTACAGAAGATGACCAGTGTTTGAAAGCCTTGCCATTGAGTTTGCCAAGGAATGTTTCCCCCACATCTCAGTACAAAACTAGTTCCCAAATGGCTTCCCAAGTGATGTACATTGTGTGCATAGTTAGTAGTTTCCTTTACATTTGTAGCTTCCCAGCAAGTGAAGTTATTTCCCTTCTCATTTTGCTTCTTGTATTTTGGGCTGGTGACTGACTTTGTATGGAGATGAAATCTGAAAGACCACAGGACCTTTCAAGTTTAAATTATTTGATATTTAATCAATTCATTCATAAGACTTTTTTCATGAGATGTGGTGCTTCAGAATTCATCACTCCTTTACGGGGAAGGACCCTGGTGGTGGTAGATGTCAAGTTTTTGCCTTATATGCATATTTAGTGTGGAATGATTTTATATATTATCTAATGATTTTGGCTTTTTCATGTGCAGTGCACCCTATTCTGATTCCTATGAAAGTTGACACTTTTCTTTCATTTTGTGTCCCCAATGGTTTCAGGTTTGAAAATAATCTTGTGCACTGGATTTTTGTTTATGAATTGATTTCCAAAAATTCCCCCTCATGTTGGTTTTGGCCTAAGACCACTGATTGCATTTCGTTGTTTTGAAAACACTGAATTTATTTTGTAGATACTTTTTCTAGCACCCTTCTTTCACCATCTATGAAAGGATCCACTGGGGTTCTGTTGATTGTTTCTAAGATTCTTGCACTGGGAAATGGATTTATAATTAAGATTTATTCATTTTTTGACCATTGGCTGATATGCAAGTTTACATGTTTATTTTATGTTTTGTGATGGTCTCTGAAAAGAATGGATATGCAACATGTACATGTTTAATTAGGTAATCTTTGTAGAATGTTCTAAAATCAATCCCCATATTTTAAACTTATGTAAAAGATAAAGAAGAAAAAAAAATATCTTAATTAGCAATATCCAACATACACACACTTAGCTCTATACAATCTTAAAAGAAAAATAAATCCCAGATGATTGGAAAGTAAAAACTAATCTCCATCCTCGCCTCCTGCAGTACAAAACGGAGAAGGACGGGGTAGTGGAGACCAGAGTGGAGCAGAAGATCACGATCCAGAGTGACGGGGACCCTATTGATCATGACCGCGCTCTGGCTGAGGCCATTCAGGAGGCCACCAGGATGAACCCGGATATGACGGTCGAGAAGATCGAGATCCAGCAGCAGTCCACGGAGTAAGAGTTGAGTGAGTATTGTGGGATATGTATTTTTTTCTTTGTTAGTGTGTTTTTTTTTTTTCTTCTTCTACTTCTTCTTCTTCTTCTTCTTCTTCTTCTTCTTCTTCTTCTTCTTCTTCTTCTTCTTCTTCTTCTTCTTCTTCTTCTTCTTCTTCTTCTTCTTCTTCTTCTTCTTCTTCTTCTTCTTCTTCTTCTTCTTCTTCTTCTTCTTCTTCTTCTTCTTCTTCTTCTTCTTCTTCTTCTTCTTCTTCTTCTTCTTCTTCTTCTTCTTCTTCTTCTTCCCTCTCTTCCTCTTGCCTTCCTCCCTCCCTGCCCTTCCATCTCCCTCCTCCCTCCATGCCCTTCCATCCCCCTCCTCCCTCTCCTCCCTTCCTCCCTCCCTCCCTCCCTCCATGTCCTTCCATCCCCCTCCCTCCCTTCCTTCCTTCCTTCCTTCCTTCCTTCCTTCCTTCCTTCCTTCCTTCCTCTTGCCTTCCTCTTGCCTTCCTCTTGCCTACCTCCCACCTTTCCCTTCCCCCATCCCCTTCCTCCTCCTCCTCCTCCTCCTCCTCCTCCTCCTCCTCCTCCTCCTCTTCCCCCTCCTCCCCCTCCCCCCCTTCCTTTCTTCTTCTTCTTCCTCCTCCTCCTCCTCCTCCTCCCCCCCCCTCCCCTCCCTCTTCCCTTCCCTTCCCTTCCCTTCCCTTCCCTTCCCTTCCCTTCCCCCTTTTCCTCCTCCTCCTCCTCCTCCTCCTCCTCCTCGCCCCTCCTCCTCGCCCCTCCTCCTCCCTCTTCCCTTCCCTTCCTTTCCCTTCCCCCTTTTCTTCCTCCTCTTCCCTCCCTTCTCCCCCTCCCTCTCCCCCTCTCCCTCTCCCCCTCTCCCCCTCCTCCTCCCCCCTCCCCCCCCCTCCCCCCCCTCCTTCTCTCTCTTTGCTCCTTCCTTCTCCCTTTTCTTCCACATTTAGGCTTAACATCAAATGTACTTAAATCCAAATGATTATTTACTCATTGTTCACTTTTATTCATTTTCCAATTTTTTCATTTTCAGATTCTCCCGTTGAGACTTCAGAGACCCAGTGTTGAAATCCTTATTACATGGCAGCTTTACCGAGATAACCACCACATCGGCTTTCGAAACGTTTCCTCCCCCCAACCCCCTTGTTAAAACAAGAGTCCCGCATGCTAGGCCTCTGCTCGGCACTCCGGGTCGTTTTGCTTCTTCGGCAGCTGCACGGGCCTAAAAAAAGATAAATAAGTAAATGAATAAGAGCGATAGGCAGCCCCCTCTCTTAGAGTCTATAGTTTTTTCTGACATTAACATTTAGTTTTGACAAAAAAAAAAAAAAAAAAAAATGTGCTTGCAAACTTACCAATGTGTAAGCTGTGTTTAGCAGGGAAGTGAGTAGTAGATCAATACATCATGGCATATCCCAATGCTTCTAACCCAGTAATTCTGTTGGGTATATTTTACCTGGCGTAAAAGCGAGAACGATAAAAAAAAAAACGATAGAACATGCATTTTTTAACTTTTAATAAGAGAAAAGATTTAAAAAATGCTATCTTCAGATGATCTTTTAAACTTAGATTTTATATCTCCCTTGCTCCCCCAGTTTTCTTTGGTCTAGAGATTATGATTCATGGATTGTAAGCAAGCAAGCAAGCAAACAAGCAAGGCAAGCCTCATTAGCAGCAGCCCCTGAATACAGCAAGAAATAAGAAGGTGCTTGCAAGATAGACTATAGCAAACCGTGATATTCTGGTTCAAAAAAAGAGAAAAATACGAAGAAAAGAAAACGCATCTTCCCTTGCAATTCATCAAATATGTAGAGACAAAGAAAAAAAAAAAAAGTAATATGAACCAAAAGCTTCAGAACCACTATTTATTTTCTCTTTCTCGGCTGGTTCGCATTCCACATTGGTGCGATGCTGAGATGCTGGTTATGATTTTGTGTGGTTTGTCTCTACAAGAGATTCGTGGTGGATGTCACTCGGAAAAGGGGTGGTAGTCTTTCGGAAGTGCCTCGCCTGTAATTATTACCTTTTTTGGGTTAGAGCTAAATGATATGTACTGGAAAGTTCATTATTAATCATTATTATTTACTTATATATATATATATATATATATATATATATATATATATATATATATATATATATATATATATATATATATATATATATATATTAAACAAATTGTATGTGTGCACAAAAGTGCCACACAGTGGATTGTACTATTTCTTGTGACACGAAAAGGAATATAAGGATATATAAATGTATGTGTATATATATATATATATATATATATATATATATATATATATATATATATATATATATATATATATATATATATATATATATATATATATAAAATATATATAATATATATAATATATATATATATATATATATATATATATATATATATATATATATATATATATTTATATTTATATATGTATATATATATATATATATATATATATATATATATATATATATATATATATATATATATATATATATATATATATATATATAATATATATATATGGATATATATGATTTTATATAATTCATGTTAGGAATACAGTGCAAGATTTTTATCTGTCGCTAAAAGTTCTATCTAGTTTAGGTTGGTCTCTCTAAGAGCAAAGCAAATATCATGTTAAGAGCAGCTTCACCGGTAGGGAAACACAAGCTTGAGAGGAAGTGTTAATGTCAGGTTGAATTGCAATTCCAGCAAAATCATCAGAGTTAGGAGAGGCTTCCCATACCAAAGTACAACATATCTATTAAAAGGACTAGTACAGTGTATTGATCATGTTGGGAACATGCTACTTTGAAGTTGTAATTGATTTAATCCCAATGATTTTTTCTGGATTTCTCTGATAGCATTTAACAGTTCCAATAACAAAGCTGTCAAGCGTCAGAATAAAGCTTACCGAGAGACCACTCATTTATCAAATGTTTATTTTTATTTTTTGTTCTCCCTTTATTTTTTATAAGATTATTTTGTCACTTATATGTTTCTTCAAGGAAGAAATGCAGAGGTAGAGAGAAAATATTAATTAATAATGAATACACTTATAAGTTAATAAATTAACTGTAATTTGGGAATGGATTAATTGTTACATGACAATGACTCGTTGGCTTGAAATGTAAACATCTCCCCCTTTAAACAAAACAAAAAAACAAAAAAAAAACTAAAAAGAGGAATTATTCTAGAATAAGTCTCCCTAATATTTTGTGAATAAAACCATCGCGTTGTGATCGCTAGGCATAAGCTTGTCTAAGGAAAAGATGAAAAAAAAATCGTCACTCTCAGGGCTCTGTCCTAGAAAGCGCCATCCCTCAGAGGTGGGCGAGAGGTGGGTGCCTTTGTTCAGTTTTTCGATGAAGGGAGGGAGGGGAAGGGGAGGTGAGGTCGTAGGGTCACAGGAGGTGGAAAAGGAGGGTCGTCGCCGTCGTTCGTCAAGTGCCTGCCACCATTCCACACGGCTGACGTGATATCACCCCAGTGCCTCGAAAGGCGAAGGTGTGGGGCAGAGGAAGAGATCCGCCTGCGTTATCAGCAGCAGCATTTCGTTTGCACCTCTTCCTCTCGTTCCCCATCTCCCCCCCTCTTGGATTGCATTAGCTTACTATTATTGTTATATATATTTTTTCTTTTTTTTCAATTATTATTCCATTCTCTATTTTAATATTCCGTTCTTGTACTAATACGTTCAGAAAAGTTAGTTGGTTGAACAGCTTTATTCCTAATGGTCAAGATGTATATTATGCAATGAAACTATAGTGTTAACGCTTGAGGATTGCGATGTGTCCATTTTTCCACCGGAATTCCACGTGGGGACGTATTTTACACTGAGCCTATATTAGGCTTCCTGTTGTGCTATGTTGAATTCCGGCTGACTAATACTGGGACGCAGAGGTTCAAATTGGTATCTTCCTCTAAATCCCTTGGAGCTTTCCAATGTAATTGCATTTCTTTGATAATGCTGGTGGAAGTTGGTTGACATTGCGATCTTTGAGCCGAACATTAGTGTTGCGTGGGTCGTGTGTGGCGCGCGCGCTGCTTCCCCTCAAGTTCCTTCTGTGGTGGAGTCGGTGCAGTGTTTGAGTCGTAGTTGTGATACTCCTTCAACCTGTAGTGTATCATTCTGGAGTATGTAGTTATTGCAGAGTGAATTTAAGAGGACCCCACACCATGAAACAAAGATGTACAGAATACCTTTTTTTTTCTTTTCCTTTTTCCACCATCTCTTCTTTCTTCTGTTCTATTATACTCGTCTCCGAAGCGTCACCGTGGCGACAACATATCCTACCAACCCAGAGCGTAAGACAGAGGCCAGACTAGCACCTTTTCACGACCCACGAAACACAAAATAATGGACTTGAACTCCTTATCAGAGTTGGGCCAGAGTCATTACATGTAGCAGCTACAGTAGCTAGTTCATTTACCTGTAATCTAAAAAAAAATACAGGCTGAACGACTGACTCAATTCGCGCAGCAAACCTCAAAGAAAAAAAAAAGAAAAAAAAAGAAGAAAAATTCGAGTCCCCTAAGTGCATCTTACCACTCGGCGCTGATAAGGAATCTCAAGCATTGTGTAGAATCAAAGGTTATTTTCCACTTATATGTAGATTAGATCTGAAAATAAGGCAGCAGAGTGAAGCCATACGCTCGTAAGCTTCCGACTCCTCAATTGCGCGCAGCGAACTTAGATTCGAATTAGCTTTAGCAGATGCCAGATGCAAAGTTGCGTACCTTCTCTTCTGTTCTTATTTTTATCTTTTATTTTTTTTTGTTATCCTTTTCTAATTTTATTCTTAACGATTGTGCACTTAGAGTGTGCGGTTATATATGAATCTCTTGAATACATGCACCTTTTCTTTTTCTTCTCATTTCACTTTGCTGTACTTATTTTCACGTAAGTATCATCACTGCTCTGTGAAACGACCATGTAAACAAAACACATTAATATGTGAATGCAGCTTTCAAAACATGTATTGTTGTAACCATTATTTTTTCTTCTTTTTATTTTCAAGAAAATAAATGTTAGGTAAGTTTCATTGCTGTTTATTTAATCCATAACATTTAGAACAGTAACATATTTTACGATTGGAATTTCCCCCGCTGTTGGTAACTTTCGTTAATGCTAATAAAGATACTTAATATTTCTGATTGATAAAAGAGGAAAAGAAAAGAAGCAAAAGTTATGGCAAATTTACTAACTAATAGTGGTTATTACTAGCCATTGAGTTTACACTAATACTCCATATATGATATGGGCACCATTCTATAATGCTGATGGTAATCAAAGTATCCAATATGCTTTTATCTTACGAGAGATACTTTTAAAAGGTTTATAATTTACCAATAAGGAGACGAACTGTACTAAAAGATGAAGATAACTGGCAGTCAGTCAACAACACAAAAACATCTTCGAACACCGAAGTCGAATGATTGGATAGGGAAATATTCTTGATATTGTGTACTAGTCACATGAATTCAGTTGCAGTAGTGTTCTATTTATGGAAGTGAAAACAGGTTAAGTAAATGCAATATATATATATATGTATGTATATATATATATATATATATATATATATATATATATATATTATATATATTATATATATTATATATATTATATATATTATATATATTATATATATTATATATATTATATATATTATATATATTATATATATTATATATATTATATATATATATATATATATATATATATATATATATATATATATTTTATATATTTTATATATATATATATATATATATATATATATATATATATATATATATATATATATATATATACGCTAATACATTCAGATTTATGGAAATGGCCGAAAATTTCTCTTGAATTCAGGTGAATTTTCTTTTTAAACTTATTTTATACTTCTGTATCACAGAAGTGCCACAGCAGCAATTAAATTCCATAAAACTTTGGATGATAAGTAATGAAACAACAATCTGCAGTGCCAATAGACCATAAAAAGTTGCTTATCTTTTGCAGTAAATGAAAATAATCCATCTGATTGCTTACACAATTACTGGGTGAGGGCAAGAGACCAGTAAATGATATTGAAGACCCCGACAACAAAGGGAATACTAAGTTTCCCAAAAGTCAGAATAAAAGTGGGCGTAACCCTAACCCTTCGCTTACACATGGCATGTACCTTCTTAAACCCATTCCCATCTCTCTCCTGTCCGCCGAAAGGATTATTAGCTCTGTCATTTCTGTCACTCTGATCATCCTGAGTGCATATCTCGTCGTCATCTTGGACACAGATGGATGCTGTGTGGATCAGGATAACCATAAAGATGATGACTATACAGAAGAACAGCCAGATGTCAACCATCTTAAAATACGACGTCTTGGGGAGAGTTTCTGACGTCTGCGTGAGGAGAGACGATAGGACCAAGAGTGACGTAAGGGACACCATCACGCGGTCCTGTCAATGGAAAGTGAAACCGTCGGGTGAGGGACATATTCAGATTGACATTTTACACTCAAGGAGAAAAAAAAATCACGGTAAATAGGTTTGTTTCTTAGGGACACACTTTTAATTTCAAAGTCTTATACTTCAGCTGTGTATCATCGCTGTCTGTATATGGCACATTTGTTGTATTTGCTTGCCCTTAAATTAAAGAATGAAAAGTATATTGTACTGAGACAAGTATTACACTTAGACAAAAAACAAACAAACACTTACATTGAAATCGTGAACCTTAAAGTAGAAAGTAATATATGCAATGACGATCATAATTGAAGTAGGCAGATACGTGGTAACCAAGTGATATCCACTCTGTCTGATCAGCACCAAGTCGAGCTGCAAAGGGAACGGAAAATTCTTATATATGGATACATACATCTGTACAAATATACATATATATATATATATATATATATATATATATATATATATATATATATAATATATATATATATATATATATATATATATATATATATATATATATATATATATAACTAATAAATCAGTACTTGACATCTAGGTACACTTTTTTGTTTAGATTCTGTCCCATAAGGTAGAAGACTACATTTACTTAACATTGATGTAAAGCTTATTTATAACTCGGCAAAACGCATAAAAAGAACTGCTACTTCATAACGCGCTAGTACGAATAACATATAACTAATGGTTTCTACTTTTATGAAGCACTACTGAACGTCTCATGTTGAAGCAAAAGTATTTGTATACCAATGTGTAACGAAGAATTAAATACAGTGTACTTTACATTGATAGAAGAATAGAAAAAATGAAGAAAAAAAATCCATAACCTCATGATCATCTTCACTGGTATTCTTAAAACAAAAATGGATATTGCAGCTCAATGTCCCAAAACTTCTGACAAAAGCCGCGGATTTCAACAGAGTCGTATAACCAAATAGTTACAAAAGTAAATTCTAGAAGCTTCACCTTGAGACTGCTGTAGCTGGAGTTATCGTTTACAGCAACCATCGTCACATCGCCGACCACGTATTCAACCAACTGCCTCCTGCCAAGAAAAGTGACGTAATCTGCCACCAGTTCAACGTACATCTTCGTAGCGGATTGAGTTTGGAATATCATTGTGCAGACCTGGGTTTTGGGTTTACGCAAGGAGAGGAAATGGTTATAGTATTAGTATTTCAGTGTTGATCTATAAAGTATTGATTTAATACTATCAGGGCTCAATAATGATTCACGAATACAAAAAAACAAACAAAAAAACACGACTTCCTTATCTAAATATCTACTGCTATACATGAAGTCATTAATCGTTGTGTTGATTGTCATTTTCACTTCATTTTAACTATTTTTGTTATCATCATCAAATTTATTATCATTATTACAATAATCTTAGTTATTATCCTTATTACTATTATCATTGTTATCATTATCACCATCATCATCATCATCATCATCATCTTCATCATCATCATGATTATTACCTGAGTGTCGAAAGGATACATCTGAAGTTCGAATGTGCAGCCATACAAGACGTGGTATTTCCTCTCGAGTAAGAGCTGGGCCCTGCGTCCGTTGTACACCTCAACTGAGAAAATATACTCGGCATTGGTATTTAGGAAATGAAAAAGAATCCCTATTGATGCAATAAAAAGGTAAGGTGGGAAAATATATAAGATAATTGTTTCGTCTTTGCAATTAGAGTTTTATCAATATTAATGCAGGTTATGTCAAATGAAACTTCAGTAACAATAATTTCAGTTAATTTACATAGTGTATACTATGAAGATAAAGGATAAGTTACGAAAATGTAAAGCAGTGAATGATGAAGAATGAATCTTAAACTCAAATGCCGAAAACAATTTAGAAAGCAAAACGTAAATAATTTAGAGTAAATTAAACAAAACAAACAATCATCCCACTTACAATCAATTTCCATTCAGAACTATTATCTCAAGTTACACCAACAAGCTACAAAGTCCTCAACTTCCAATCAATAAGTATACAACCCCAATGTAAACAACGAGCACATACTCTCATGTACAAACGTCACATCCGAGGGAATGGGCTGCCCCCTCTTGAGAACATGGACTTTGGTCTCTTCGTCGAGTAGGCTTCGTCTGTTTCCACGAGCGCTCTTAAAACTTAACGTCGGAACCCAAATGGATTTCTTTTCCGTCTGTGTTAGAGCATTTAGGTCTGTTTCATCTTTGAGATTCTCGAAGAAAAGGCGTGCGTCGTACCATCTCATCTATAAAAGGGCGAATACGGTTTTTGGTTGTATATATCATGAATTAAGGATGAGCTACAGATTATCCTTAATGGATGGGTTAATGTTTTTGGTTAAGAATAAACTATAAATCATAAAGAAACTCCGAATTATCCTTCATAGTTGTGCTAGTTTCTTTAGTATGATATACATGCGTATGCTTTAAAAATGCAAATCAACAATCATGAGCAATATGAAAATAGTAATCTATTTTTCGATTTCGTGCTTACCTGGAGAATAAAGTCAGCAGTAAATTCCATATTGACGGTGTTGATAGACGTCAGAGTAACGATGTAAACTCGAACCAGGACGTTCAGAGCCGTTGTATTATCAATAGATGGAGGTGGAATCTCTGGTCGGTAGCCGTCTGTAATTTGCTGTATAGAACAACAAAGCAAAACAAAGAAAACTTTATTAGGTCAACCAAGCCTATAATGAGCAATAAATGTAAGGAGAGGTGGAAAATTCTTAGCAGAAAAACATACGGAGGCAATACCTTAAGAAGACTATACTCTATAACACCCATAATTATGATGATAACGATAAGGATAATACTATCAACAGACACTTTCTCACCAATACACTGCAGTCTTCTTCGTCAGAATAATCATCGCAGTTTGTACGCCGATCACACCGCTGGTTAAAAGCCACGCACGAACCGTCTCCGCAGGTGAAGTACCCGGAACTACATGCCGTCAAGGTTAGCCTCAAAGAAGAGTCGCGACCAGAGCACAAAGGCGAACTGAAGGACCAAGTGTGAGTTCCTATTGGCAATGGTGTTCCTCCGCCTCTTTTCTGATGGGGTGTGGGATACTTTGGGTTAGGTCTATTCTTATGTTCAAAGTGTTCAATCTGAAATATGTATCAGTCCTATGTATATGAATATCAAATAGTGTTTATTAACGTTGTTTAAGTGTACCACGAAAATGTATAACCAGAAAAACCTAACCATTCGGTTCATTTACAATATAACCAACGAAGCTTTAATACGAGAAATTCAGCAGACAGTTCAACGCAAAAAAACAACAATCCCTCAGATGTGCCATGTGCAGACGGGGAGACTTTTGGCGTGGAGTTTATTAATGGATTTTTGTCGACTACAGATAATCCAACTAAAAAATGTATTTATGAAACTTACATAGAAAATGGGGCAAAATGTTAAAGTAATATCTTTGTAAGTCCGGGTTTTTAGATTAAAATTTCCAACCTTTGCTAGCCCGGTTCATACACCAGCCTATAGCTCTCGCACAACCAACCTTCATGACGCCGTACGTTTGGTTGTTCCACAAGGACTGCATCACGTACGTCTGGTTTTCGGGACTCCAAAATATATGGGATCGTCGGGAACCAGTGAAGTGTGGGTATCCGTTCTTGTCTCCTGCTAATATATAGTGCAAATCGAGAACCGAGTTTTTACATAAGCCTAAAACTTTCACCTCCGTGAGCTTCGTGAACTGGCAAGACCAGCACAGGGTTCGACTGTTGGAAAAGGAAAAGAATTAACAGGAAACCAATACTGATAAACAGACTGAATAAGAAATAGTCAAATTAAGGATATGAGTGCGTGAGAGAAAACGAGAGAATTTGAAGCAACAAGCAGTTCTATTTGTTTACCTATCTCTTACCAAATGAACTTATTCCAAAGAGACATAACATGACGATACCTTCTTATAATCTTTAAGAAAAATACACACACACAAAATCAATAAATAGAATGAGAACGAGATAAAGAAACCCCCATGGCTCTCCTACAAGCATGTGACATCGACCCAGCGTCCAGGAGAGTAAAACATGGACACGCAGTTCTCTTCGCGATATCCATTGGGTTCGTATGCGTTCCAACTCCCTGGGTAAATCATCTTCTGGCCGGTGCCACTGTCCTCCCAAAGTCCTGCACAGAAAAACACATGAATTGGAATTCATTATAAATGTAGAATTTAAATATGATTCCTCTTAAAATGTGAAAAAAGTTAAATATAAGCAAATTAGATTTTTAGAACAAGTGTTTTTTATTTACCTATCGTAACTTCACACTTTTTTAAACATCATTTTAATCGCCAGGATATCCTACAGATATAAACACCTAATATCTTTTTTCATATTCGTTCGTCCTTAGTTCACCCCATTTACTCTTTATTCATAACTAACCTTCCTCTCGGACATCGGAATAACCGACCCACAGGTAGATGTGTCCCAAGTTGTTTTTACAAAGAGGGTAATAGGTCATTGTATGATTGTGTAGCAGTTCGTTTTCTCTTTCCGATGCTGGGGCAGACATTTTCCCCTGAAAGAAGCGGTTATAACATAATAATGCATTGAATTGTCATATCATAATGTATTTGGATTTAAAAACAATAACACAACATCGTGATCACTTTGGTATTATTGTGAGGTATTCCTGTTCTGTGTTTATTCTCGCGAAGTAAAACAAAATCCGATAAACACAATGACGAAATCGACGCATAAGAAAACGGAGGAAGCAAAAGCCAACCTTCAAGAGGCTACAGAGGTGTGTGGCTTCAGCAAAGGGTTTCCGGTCAGCCATCATGATGTGGGTGGTGGGCGTCTTGGAAACCAGATCCTGGGCCAGGTGGTGCACTTCCACTTCGCCTTGCAAATCCCACGGGGAGGTGAGCCAGCTGACGACATTGCCTGCGGGGATTCTTTGTTTGTGTGTTTAAGAGAGAGAGAGAGAGAGAGAGAGAGAGAGAGAGAGAGAGAGAGAGAGAGAGAGAGAGAGAGAGAGAGAGAGAGAGAGAGAGAGAGAGAGAGGGAGAGAGAGAGAGATTGTTTATTGACATAGAGCTATAAATCAAAAGGAGCTAGCAGCATGCTAACTAACACTAATACGTAAAGAGATAGATAAATAGATAGATAGATAGAGAGAGAGAAATGAATAATCCTAATACCCAAATCATACAAAACACAATCAGGAATTCAAAGCTTAAGAAGAAAAAAAGGTCATTATATTCCAGTCACACATCAAATCAACACCGACCTTGCTTGTTGGATTGGAAATTGGCAATGTCACTAATCGCAATGTCATCCAACGCATAATCCCAGATTTGTAATTCTGTTATCTCTCCTGATACGGATTGGTCCTCCTGAGGAAAAAAAATAATGGTAAGAAAGATGATGATGATGATGATGATGTGATGCTGATGGTGATCGTTATGGTTATGGCGATGATGATGATGATGATGGCAATAAAGATCAAAACTACATAATACAAAATAAGATCAAAACAACAACTCACAGTTTATATATACACCATCTACGTTAACTAGGCACCGGCAGCTGAAAAAAAAATCTACGAAAAAAAAAAAAAAAAAAAAAAAAAAAAAAAAAAAAGCAACGCATACCATACATTCTGCAACGGGATTCAACACCACACCTGAAAGCCCCCTCCAAGAGCGTCCTGGTCTTGTCCCATGAGGAAGATCCCTTCTCCTTCTATGCTCTTGTTGATGAGTCTCACGTCCCCTTGATCCCTGGGAAGGACGAAGCACCAACGCCGATGGAAAGATTAGACATAACCATCAAACAAATTAATAACAACGTAGAACAATAGATAAGACAAAAAATACCCAATGTCTACCAACTCACGAAGCAAATAACAATAATAACGATCAATCGAATGGCTAAAGAGACGTACGAAAGAATGAAGAAGAATAATAAAGTGAGGAAAAGACTATTATTATTACCTGATCGTGATTTCGCCCTGAATGGCCATGGCCCAGTCGCCCACAGAGAGGTTGGCTGCCAGGCAATAATGGCACCACCGCCACAGGGGGGTGTTCTGCGCCGAGGTGTTCAGGGCGCCCACTAACTGCATTCGGAAACCTCTCGTTGTGTGGTCTGTGGGAGCCATTCTTTGTATTGTTATTTCTTTTTATCCTTATCGCTATTATTATCTTTAGTTTTTATCATCATTTGTTATTATTGTTCTGTTATCATTATTATCCATCTTCATTATTTATCATCATTGTTATATAAATAAACACACACACATAAATTGATAAACAAACAAATAGATAAATACATAAAATAAATAGAAAATAAAATAAAATAAAATAGAATGAATGAAATAAAAAAAAGAAAAGAAATAAGAGATGATAAAATATAAAATAATAAATAAACAAAAATAATAAAAATAAATACACATACATACATACTATATACCAATAAATTATCAAAGTCTCACCCAATCTGATGACATTATTGTCTTCGTCACTGACAGCGTAGGAAACCACCACGGACTCCCTCCGGTGGTAGAAGAGGCGGAGTCGGTAGCAAACGGTGAAGGCGCTCAGGGACGTCAGGTTCTGAGCCAAAATGGCGACGGAAGAAGAGCTGGGCGACCCCGAGGGCTGGAACCTGAAGACTTTGACTCCGATGCCTGTTGAGGTTAATGCGAAGGGGAAGGGAAGAGGGTGATGGGATAAGGGGGTGACTATTAAGAAGGCGAGATAATGAGGGAAAGATGAGGAAAGAGGTTTACTTGTAATCGTGTGAAGCTTCTGCTATATTTACGTATGGTAGAGCAATGACGGTATATAGAAATGTTTATTTTTTTTTCTTCCTATACTCTATCTATTTATAATCCTCTTCCTTATTTCAAAGGAAAATCAGCTCATAAGTTTAACACCAAGGAAGTTATATCACAGAGTGCAGTAACACGAATGAAATTACGTTCGCGGGCTCAGTGAAAGGATAATTACCTGTTCCAAAGTATAGAACGATGATTACGACCATCGTCACTGTAAAGCGAGATATTCCACCGTCTTTTGCCATCTCTCAATCTCTCAACACCTATCGTTTGCAGTATCGAAAACCTATGTAATAAGACTTGTTAGCTTCGTAAAATAGATTTTGAAATACAACCACGAAATTCGAGTTATATTCAGAAAGAAAGAAAAAGTTCACACAGGACCTTGCTAAGGCGATTACGGCGTAAGAATATCTACGACAGAAAGTTATAATAAAAAGGGAAACAACACAAAATGAAAACAAGCAATCAAACAAGCAAACAAACTTTGGTTCCTGCAGACATACAAATAAAAACATACCTATATATATGAAGAAGTTCAAAGATGCTCGCACATCTCACTTACAGAAATAAATACATATAAAGAATAAATAGAAATTAGTAATCACCGGGTAGCCAATACACAAACTAAAGTGGACATTACCAGCAATTCATTAAAACAAAAAACCCAAAAGAATGAAAATAAACGCACAATCCCTTCCCTCCTCCATAGAACACGACCACACTAAGACATCATATCCACCACACCTTGCACCTGACCCTCTAAATACGTCACTAAGTTCACGAAATAGAGTTGGGCGTGTGAGCCGAAAGGACTGAGAGGGGGAGGTG
The DNA here is from genome assembly GCA_017312705.2 of Penaeus japonicus. Lineage (NCBI taxonomy): Eukaryota > Metazoa > Arthropoda > Malacostraca > Decapoda > Penaeidae > Penaeus > Penaeus japonicus. Next base: position 596,289 of record BOPN01000046.1, read on the forward strand.
GCTGTAACACCCATGTATTTCCGAGCGTTGATTGGTTCGTCAAAGCTGTTTTCCTTCACCATTGGCTGATGGGGAGTGTGTGTTAACGAGGGCGGAGGGGCAGGGATGTC
>BOPN01000046.1:606398-608898 GCA_017312705.2 Penaeus japonicus
ACCGAGGCATGCCGGTGGCACCCCGAGGAAAGAGTCTGTCTGGAGAGTTGGATCCGTGAACAATGGTGTGCGTGAACATAGTGTAAAGCGTGTAGGAATCGTATTGCTTTAACGTATTCTCTCTATATACTTTATATGTACATATACATATATCTCTTAAACTGTGAAATTATTCGGAAAAGAAGGAAACTCGGTCTACTCGTTTCCCTTTTCCAACTTGTTTAAGAAACTAAGAGATAACACAGAGAACAGTGCAGAAACATATTCCATCACCATCTATATTAACAGATAGCAGTGGCTATCAAAGTATTGAGATATCAGTGAAGGATGTTCAGGTAATTTACTGCAATTGTCTATAACATTTTCGCTTTCTTTCCTTTACTTGTTTGATACTAGTTTCTTTTTGCGTTGGTAAATTTTATGTTTTACTATAGTATGAAGCTTATATGTGTCCTATCAATACATTAATCTACAAAATATTTAATATACAATTAAAAACAACTCATTGTTTTGACGATCAAACGATGCATCGCTGTGTCGAGATGTGATGCAAACATACGCAACGAACATTGTTTTTTTTTTCATCGTCACGTCACAGGGATTACATGTCAGTTATGTATATGGAAAGTGACATGATTTCCTTACTCACTCCTGGACGGCCCAACTAAAGATGGCAAAAACTCAAAAGACAATTAGGTGCAACCTTTTGAAGTATTTGTAGCCACATGTTGGGAAAGAAAGTCAGCCTGAAAACTTCACCCGCTATACACCTCTTAACCTACCCACGGGGAGACTTTCTTTCCCTTTCGTTTCTAACCTGCAGAGATGAACTCGTTTCTCCTATGAGAAATAACCTATGAGGTCCGATCGTATGCCCATATCCTTGTGTTTTATTGCAGATTTATATGGGTGATAGAAGAAAGTGAATGAACAATATTGCACCGCACTCTATCATTGAATGATACACAACGATGATAAAATAGGTAGACACACAAGTTGAATCTCGGTTTATAAGTTCGTCACGGTAATCAATAGCACCAGGGAAGTCTGTATCTAATGAAGTAATTGAAAAATCAATACAGGATATTTACGGCCAGTATGCAATTGCTCGAGGAAACTGCAAGTGAATTTACAATACGGTTGGAAAAAAAACTAGGAAAGATTAGTGACCTGAAAATAACTAAGATAAATTTATCTGATGATCTCAAAGCTCATTTTTCAGCATCATTTGGGGACAAAAGGAAACAAAATTAAATGTTATGGCAATTTTATCGAAATCATCCTTTGCGCAAAGAGTCACCCAGGAGTTGTTTTTGTCTTCATGATTGGTTTTTAACATACAACATATGATAACGCACATGAGACATTCTCACTTCCCCTCCTCTCCTCCTTAACTATTCCTACATGCAACATGCTCTCCTCCAACTTTCCTTATTTCTCCAGCCAAATTTTCCTCTTCTCTCACTCCATTTTTCTTTTTCATTTTTTAGCCTCTCTCACATCTCCCTTACATTCTTAAAAATAAGAAGACAAAATTGATAAACGAAAGAATATGTATTTGTAAACTCATTTTTTTCTTAGGTAAACGTTTCCAAACATTATTTGTCCTGTAATCGACATATATTCATTATACATATTCAACGATGACACCAATGATGATAAAAGTAAAGAATTGAAAAAAATAAAACGTATTAAACGGCCAAACACACAATCCTGTCAGAGAATTCAAGAAATACGCTTTTGAAATGATTGTCAAAAACGTATTGGTACGTTATCCAGGGTGCATACCTCCCAGTCCCAGTCCACTCACTCTCTCAGGTAAGCCAGTACACAGTGCATTTTGCTCATTCGTTTTTACTAGATATGAAGCCATTTTATATTTCTTATTTCTTGTATAGTAACGAATAATAGGTTACTCTCAAGGAGTTATGTTACCGGTTACCGTTTTGATTCTATTATCAACCATTATTTGCTTCATATGGTTGAACAAACAAGAATGGATATCTCTTGTACTTTTATGTATATGATCTAATGTTATCGCTGTAACTACCATGCGCTGTAAACAAAGCGGGGCTTCTAGAACATCTTGTGTCAATGGCTAGACTCGTGGCTTTTAACCTGGGGGCGAGAGTAATTGCCAAGACGGGGCGGGGGGGTAAGCCTAGGGGGAAAAGTAGAAAAGTTCTTTAACCATTTTTAATTCTGTTAACTAGTAGGCATCCGTAAGTCTATAAAATGTAAGCATCTTTAATAGTCAACATTTTCAGAGACATTATGTGTAGCATAAAAAAGTAAGTAGCACGAGAAGTGCTCTGTAAAGAGGGGAGGGAGGGCAAGAGATGGCCGAAACCCCTCTTAGATAGGTCTAACCTCTTAGCTAGGTAAGGTTAGGTTGGTCATTGGGTTAGGATTTTGTAGACGGAAATATACCTCGTAAACAACACATTCAAAACAAAAAACTTTATGCCATGGCTATCGTAATCACTTTGAACGCAGTCGC
>BOPN01000046.1:621398-625335 GCA_017312705.2 Penaeus japonicus
GGCCAAATAAAGCATGATGAGAGCTGATTGGAGTCTATTACACAAAGTTAGTGCCCCAGGTTTGAAATCCAGTAGGTTAGCACTTTATCTCCGGTTTTCTTTGCAGTGTTTAGCTATTACATGTTATTGTTATGTTTACTGATTCTGTTAACCCACACAGGACGGGTGGTACAGCATGTGTACCGCGCATTCAAAAGCCCAGTTGCCGGGCGGCACAGTATTGTGCCAGCCATTCAATTGATTTAGGCCTAATAATTCGAACGCCCCGGCATTTGGACATTCAAGGCTAGAATTCCCCCGTCGGGGATGGGTTAATTTTGTGTTTATCTTCTTAATGTCAGATATATTATGTTTTATATGCTCACACTACGAAATCACATTGTGAAAGCATCAGTTCTCACAATTGATCAGGTACGGTTGCCATAACATGTTGGTTGGGGTTTCCCAAATCTTTTTGGAGAACAATTTTTTTTTTCCTATAGTTCAGAGACACTCAGGGGTTTAATACTCAAATATCATAATTTTTTTCTTACAGTAATTGATCCCTCCGGAATCACAACTACTTATCTGTTCCGGATAAATTTGTTTTATATGCAAATAATTTTAGGTCACCATCCAAAGAAGTGCACATACAAAAAGTATGGAATGCAGTTGTGAAACTTTGAAGGTGGTAGTAAAACAACATGACTGAGGCATAATTGTCACATGAACATGAACAAGATAGTACTTGCGGATATTCTACTCTTCAATCAGCCTCTAGCCATTAATGAAATTCTTCATTATTTCTATAGAAATACTATTTACATTTTTCAACATGTATTACTTTATGAGCACTGTAATGTTAGTAATATCTTGTGAATGGGATTTTGACTGAGTTAACCGGTCATCAGGATAGGATATTTTTTACACTTGGGGCCAATAAAAAATTATAGGGACAGGAAAAGCTGACAGACTTGCCCGTTGAGCCATACCTCTCGAAACTATCACAAAGCAAAGATTTAGGCTGAGTTTGGATGGTTGTATCCATACGTTAGTGCTGTCATGCATGTCTTAAAGCCTGTAGAGAATGGGTTGATACGATTTGAATATTTCCAATCAAAAAATGTCTAACTCATCCTTACTTCCTGGCTATTTCCCTGAATGTTCAAGAATAATTTGAATAATTGCGTTAAAAGTTGCAAAGGCAAATAAATGTGGAAAGTAGTTATCTAAAGTTAACCTATTGCAGACTGGGGATAGATTCAATTGCCCAGTCACCAGGATAGGTTTTATTTCATAGCGAGGCAGCTTGAAGCAACATAATTTGAATCTTCCTTCTCTCTTTCAATAACCACCTACAATGAAGATAACATGAAGAGGTAGGGAAGAAGAAGGAAACCTGTGCTTATGACTGTGAGTGCCACCTATTGACACAGGAGCACATTTTAGACACTGGGTATGGTTTGAGCCACCTTCCTCAGTTCAGTTCAGTTCAGACAGATATGCGAAGACGTCGCTTCGCCCGGGCTATATGCTCAAGGCGGCCCGGCCTCTGCCAGCTATGAGTGCTGACTCATCTTATCTAATCTTATCTGATCATCATCGCTGATTCAATTCAGCTCAGTTCAGAGAGATTTTGCGAAGACGTCGCTTCGCCCGGTCTCTATTGGCTATAAGTGCTGACTCATCTGATCATCATAACTGAACTTTTACCGTGGCGGTCGGATTGCCTGTAGGCGCTCCAGTTGCCAGGGCTAATGACAGGCACAGCCGTCTAACCAGCCCGGCGGCTGTCGCCTTGCCCTGCTCTGAGGAAGCGCGTGTGCTCGCATTCCATCAGGTAGTGCTCTAATTTGGCGTCCGGCGCGCTCATTAATACTACAGCGTCGCTCATCTTGCCCAACAGTGGATGATTTGCCACGCACAAGGTGGCCTATTCTCAGTCTGTGCAGACTGACTTCAGCACACCTTGATATTCTAGGAGAGAGTATCAGCGACTCATAGCCTGTGGCGTTTGAGTACCAGCTGGCCGAGGGGGAGGTTCGCTCTCTCTGTGCCGCTGCAGGGCACCGACCTGCCCTGGGCAACCATCGTTGCCTTTGTAGTGTGCCCCGGCCAGGGATGCACCACAAGATCACCTGGCGGGTTTCTTCCTGCCTTCCTCCGCCAACCTGTCAGCTACGTCATTCCCTTCAATACCAACATGGCTTGGGATCCAGTTGATGATGATGCGTCTTCCCTGATCCAGGATTCTCTGAGCAATGGTGTGAGGAAACATATAACCACCTACAATGAAGATAACATGAAGAGGTAGGGAAGAAGAAGGAAACCTGTGCTTATGACTGTGAGTGCCACCTATTGACACAGGAGCACATTTTAGACACTGGGTATGGTTTGAGCCACCTTCCTCTTCTCGTTCTGCCTGCCATCCTTCATTGGCAGTACTTTAGAGCAATATGAATATGAATATGCTGTGTGCCATTGCTCTTTAAAGATAGTGCTTGCTAGAGACTGTGGATAGGTGCCATTCAAGGCTCTCTCTCTCCTACTGATGCCAGAAGAAAGTAGTGCCATCTAGGTTTTGGACATTAAGTTAGCTTAATATTATGGTAATTATAGTAATTTTGACTGTAATTGCCATCATCACTCCTTTCTCATAGCACAATAAAATAGCACAATGATCCAAAATCCCCGAATGTCATGTACGTCATGACGCCCGTTGTCAGGCCAAAGCTCCTGTGTCTTGTATGTCGTGACACCTGTCCGCAATGGGTTAACCCATTGCTTACCCAGTCTCCATGATGTTTTTTTTTCAGTCAGGCAGCTTCTCACAATATACTTTGACTTTTCCCACTCTCTTTTAGCCACTCATTGTAGAGTTAGAGCCAATTTTGTGTTTTATTTTTTGTATTTTTACTGTATTTAGAGACATATCTGTCATATGACAGGCTCTATCAATTCTGCAGTTTGCTAAAATTGTAGTTTAGGGTCCATATTTGCTAATTTTTTTCTTCATACTTGGTGTGATAGAAGGTATTGCTGTTTTAGGGGAGGACGAAAAACAATTTTATTTTTTTGTATTTGTGTGCTGTCATGAATGAATACAAAACATATAACCATCCACAATGAAGATAACATGAAGAGGTAGGGAAGAGGAAGGAAACTTGTGCTTATGATTGTAAATGCCACAGTAAAAGGCAGCCCTACTGGCACAGGGCACAATGTAGACATTAGGCATGGTTTGAGTCACCTTCCACTTACAATTGTGGTACTTTATAGCAAGAGGTTAACTTGCTATGTGCCATTGCTCTATAAAGATAGTACTTGCTAGAGACCGTAGATGGGTGCCATTCAATTCTCTCTCTCCTGCTGGTGCTAGACAAAAGTGGTGCCATCTAGGTTTTTTATGTTAGGTGAAACTCATTTTGCAATATATTATGGCGGTTATAAGAATTATGACTGCAATTGTCATTATTACTCATTCATTACTCATAACACAATAGAATAACACAGTGATCCAAAATCCCCGAACGTCATGACGCCTGTCATCAGGCCAGAGCTCCTGCATTATGTATGATGAAATAACACATGACCCGTCATTAATGGGTTATTAATGGAGTTCATATAGGTTTAATCTTGAAATGTAAGACTAGTTACTAAAGTTAGTATTTTTGTTAGATTGTTTGATAAGAATGTGAGGCATTATGGATGACTGTATATGGTATATTAACACTGTAAGAATAGTTAAGATTTGGTATGATACCCTAGGTACACAACTGACTGAATAGATAGCTTGTAATTTCAACTGGGGGTTAACCCGTTAACGATGGATGACGTGTTTTTTCGTCATACATGACGCACGAGCTCTTGCCTGACAATGGGCGTCATGACGTTCGGGGATTTTGAATCACTATGTTATTTTATTGTGCTATGAGTAATAAGTGAGTGATGCTGACAA
>BOPN01000046.1:629085-631585 GCA_017312705.2 Penaeus japonicus
ATATATATATATATATTTATATATATATATATTGGATACTTGTATATAGTTAAAGATATTATATGTATATGTCTATTATTTTTGTAAAATTTATATATATGTTTTTTTCAGTTATGCAACATCTACCATGGCTAATTCAAGAAGGGTGAGATATATACCTTTTCAGTTTTATTTTCTACTTTTAGTACTATTAACATCTTTATTTTGCTGCATCTACCCCTCTACGAGTGACATGCCTTTCAGGAGGTGCTTTTTTCATAACTAACATTCCTCATGTGCTCTCTAGCTTGATCCAATTTGCTGTTTGTAATAAGTATTTTTTCTTGCAGTGCTAATTATCTGTCCCTACCTGGGTGATAGAAAATGACAATGGCAAAATAGAAAGTTCTTTAAGGCATGAAATAGCAGCATATCTGAAAAGATGTCTTTTGAACTATTTGAATCTTCAATAAGACTTAGATGTTGGACAGAATTAGAGTCTGGAATTTAAATTGGTGGCATATAAAATATTTTGCCAAAAATGTCCTTCATGGCAATAATATCACAAAAGGAGCATGTGAAATGAGATAACTTAAAAGGTAAGGCAACTGGATTATAAAAGATGTTTCTTTAACCCATTCTTGCTGGGGCCATTCCAGCCTTGCATGGTTGCAATGCCGGGGCTCTCGAACGCTTAGGCCTAAATCAATTAAATGACAGGCACCATATGGTGCCACCCGGCAAACTGGCCCTTAAATGAGCGGTACTTTAGTGTACCACCCGTCCAGAGAGGGTTAAATACATCTCATACAAATGGCAAGGAGGGCCCCAGCTTTGGCCGAAACTCAATCACAGCTTGAATTAAGTGACAGTGTGCAAACTTTGAACCTTGCAATTGCAAAGCTTTTGATTTGCTTGCCCCCTCAGTTTTACCCCTGAGCTAATAACCAGTTGTTTCAAAAATGGTTGCAAAATATGTTATATCAAAAGACAAAAGATCCAGAATATATTTCTATTACCATTGTAGACACTGCAATAGTGTAAAATTCTCAGAAAATTGTGACTTTATCTGCTTAGTCGCTTTGAGGTCTCTATTCACCTGTTAACACTGTGTTAACTCAGGTTTCCAAGAACTGCTACCACAGCTGGCAGCCAGCACATTATATTTGACACTTTATTAGCAAATGGCCATTGTGAAAATCAGCACAAGAAACATATTTCAGTATAAATACAGTCACTGTGTCAAAAAGAGAAATGTAGCATTTGCGGAATAATTGACATGTATTACGACCTCTAGACACTCATACTCCAGTGGCCTGACAGAATGTTCAAAGCAAATATTGATTTAAATGATTTGCTAAGTTTCAGTATGTGTTGCTTTACGATTTATAAAACACTAACAGTGGCACCAAACTTCAAAATGTATAGATCAATGTTTCTGGCCAACCATGAACTCCCTTCCACTCCCTACCTCCCTCCCTCAGTCATGTATTCGTTTATTAATTCCCTTGATTTTGCTATAATCAGAACTATTTGACAATTTTACAATAATAGTTAATGACTGTTATTTCAATGAGTAGATGATTTTTATTATCTTTATATTCACAACCATAAATGATAGTAATCCTTCTCATTACTTTTATCATTAATGCATAAATAGTGATATTGTTATTACTGTTATCATCATTATACTGGTATCTTGATTGTTTTTATTATCATAATTAGTAGTAGTGGTAGTGTTATAGCTATTATGTTTTTATTATCATAATTAGTAGTAGTGGTAGTGTTATAGCTATTATTATCATCTTTATTATTGTTAGTAATAGTATTGTTATTATTATTGCAGATGTTATAATTATTGTTACTAAAACAATAATAGTGACCTTTCCTAAAATTACTTTTGTAATAATAATGATAATGGTAATGATAATACCAATCAATATTATCATAATTAAAATACATTACTATATAGAATTTGAAACCATTCTAATAAATTTATTTTGTGTATAGTAGGTTTTTCTGCCAGGTGTACGGTGTGTACTGTCTAAAGTTTACTCAAGTAAAACTATCAATGGGAAATAGATAACTGGTGTTTTGTTGATTCAGATATAAATGACTAAAGAGAGAGGGAGAGGGGAGAGAGAAAGGGAAAGGGAAAGGGAAAGGGAAAGGGAAAGGGAAAGGGAAAGGGAAAGAGAAAGAGAGATTACAAATATAAATTATTATCATAGTGTCTATGAAGAGAATAATGATAATAATAACAATAAATATACTGATCATAAAGGTAATCTCAGCACTGATGATGGTAATACTGATAACAATACAACCACTAAAATGATGATAAATCCACATTTGAATGAGTGTCACAGTAGTTATTACTGCCTGATTGTTTTACCAGAATGCACCTCTGACAGAGTGCGCCTTACTCAATACACGTTGATGATGGTTCAGTCACATAGTAATTTTTTAATTCAGTTCTTAGATTACTGTAATTTTACATTTTAGAATACTCAACATCATT
>BOPN01000046.1:639085-684085 GCA_017312705.2 Penaeus japonicus
AAAAGATGAGGCTGACTGGAAGGTTGTAGGCGACAAAAAGAAGCAACCAAAACAACTTACGAAAGAAAAGTCAGAGAAGAAAAATGAAGATACGACCAGAGCAAATGGCTCTTTATATACAATCTAGAAGAAAAAGAAGAAAATGATCCTGAAATCAGGAAAACAAATGATATGAAAATGATTAAGGATATAACAAAATTGAACCTCAATGAAATTATCAAAGTTGAGTGCCCCAGGAGGGCAAATATTTAAAGGAGGCTTTGAGACCAAGGCCAATTAAGGTCAAATTAGAAAATGAAAAACAGAAATGGAAACTGATTGGAAGAATGAAACTAAAGGAAATTGATGAATATAAAGAAGCATGGATATCACCAGACTTGAGCTATGAAAAAAGGCAAAGTCAAAAAACGTGATAAACTAAGAAAACAGAGAATAAGATGGGCAGGAAAACACTGGTATATCACCAGCAACAGACAAGGACATTCAGTCCTGCGAAGCATACCTATTCGAACAAAGGCAGGTAATGAAAGCGCCCACCTCACGGGGGAAGGTCAAGCTCCCCCAAAAGGGGAAAGCGACATCAATTATCTAACAACAGTAGGTAATGTAGACATGCAAAGAAATAATTTATTTGAGACTCTCATGTTGCTAAATATACAGGGATTATATCCAAAAAGTAACCAGACAAAACCTACATATCTAGAGGACATGGCAAAGATCAACAATTATTCAATGATAGCTCTTACAGAAATTCATCTGAATGAAGACAAAAAATTAAGAAATTAAAATTAATAACTATGAGCTAATAAGGAAAGATAGAAATAAGAGAAGCAGAGGAGGAATAGCTCTTTATATAGGAAAAGTGTAACTAGAATGGATACTGTAATAGAATATATGTACGAGTAGAAATACTAGAGATGTGTTAAAGAATACAAAAAAGCTATACATTATTTTATACAGACCTGGAACAACAGAAACATCTTTCAATGAATCACTAGGCATTATTAGTAATTACATTGTCAATACAAAGGAAATTGAAGCTATTATTATACTTGGCGATTTTAATTTCCCCTTTATCGATTGGGAAACAAAGAAAATAAAGATAGGAGCAAATGCCACTAAAGATGAAAAACAGCAAGCGAGAATGCTTTTAGATTTTGAAAAAAATGTTTACCTTAACCAAATCATCAATATTCCAACAAGGGAAGAAAATATACTGGACCTTGTTTTCATTAGTATAGGGAAGATGTACAACATATCATCAACTTATACATTGATAAGACTGATAATTGAAATCACAATGAATAAGTTAAATAATCAGAAAAGTAGTAAAAATACAGATAGCGAGAAGCAGAAAAGAGTCAGATCTTTAAACTTTAGCCATAATCAAATAGATTGGAAAAAAATAAATGCAACACTAGAAAAGTCACTGAAAGATATTGACGTCCTCTTAACACCAAAAAATATACTAGAGAAGCTTTATAATGCATTTAAAGATGTTTGTAGAATGTTTGTCCCCCCAAAAAACAACAGAAACAAGAATATTATACCAAGAGATCGAAGGATCATGTTAAGAAACAAAAAAAAATAAGGTTAACAAATTGAAAAAAAAACACAGATCAGATCAAGAGAGAAAGGATCAAAGCAGAGATAAAGAGTTTGGAAGATAAATTAAAACTGTCTATAAGTAACCAAAAAGCAGCCAAAGAAAAAAGCTGTGGAGGCTATAAAACAGAATGCAAAATATTTTTTTTTCTCTTATCACAAGCAACAGTTAAAGAGAACAGAAATTGGGCCTCTTGAGAATAATGGTGCATTGGTAACTGATTCAAAAGAAATGGCTGAATTGCACTCAGTAATATTAAGTCTATAGTGTCCCAAGAATAGAAAAATTAATATCAGACCCACAGACACATTTAGTATTAATGTAATGAAGATGAATGTCTCACTGACTTCATATTCGATGAAAAAGATATTCTTGAAGCAGTAAGTGAAATACCAACAAACTCAGCAGCTGGGCCAGATGAAATCCCAGCAATCTTTTTAAAAAACTGCAAAGAAACCATAGCAAAGCCACTGGTAACTTTGTGGAGGAAATCTTTGGACATGGGGACTATCCCAACACTGAAAGAGGGTACTATAATTCCAATATATAAAGGTGGAAACAAAGGTCAGGCCAAACATTATAGACCAGTAGCACTAACATCTCATGTAATAAAAATATTTGAAAGGGTAGTGAGGAAAAAAATTGTTCAATTTTAGAAAAGAAAGATAAACCTGGGCAACATGGATTCAGAAGTGGTAGATCTTGTTTATCACAGATCCTGACACACTTCGAACACATACTAAGGGACCTAACTGAAAATAGAGAAGTTGGCCCGTAATATATCTAGACTTTGCAAAAGCTTTTGACAAAGTAGATCACGGCATCCTGCTACATAAGATTAAAGACCTTGGAATCGGCGGGAAAGTTGGAAGATGGATTTACAACTTCCTAATAAATCGTAAACAAAAAGTACAAATTAATGGGCTTTACTCAAAGGAAACGATTATTATGAGTGGGGTGCCACAAGGGTCCGTTCTTGGGCCCTTGTTATTCCTTATTATGATTGGTGATATTGATATTGGTGTGGCTTACTCAAGAGTAACATCATTTGCAGATGATACAAGAATAAGTACACCCTTAGATATACAAGATAATGAAAACAAACTGCGGATGCCCTTACCATCTGTAAGTGGGCATATGACAATATGAAATTCAATGCAGATAAATTTGAAATCATAAGATATAGTCCAATTGGAAATTCAAGGGCAAGATCATATTTTGTCGAAGATGTGAAGATTGAGGAGAAAAAAGTAGTAAAAGATCTAGGACTCTATATGAGTAATGACATGAGTTTCAGTCACCATATAGAGCAGATTGTCAACAAAGGAAAAGTTATGAGTGGATGGGTAATGAGGACTTTTAACACAAGAGACCCAGAACACCTTTTACCACTATGGAAAACATTAGTGACCACAAGACTAGAATACCAGTGCCAAGTATGGAGCCCAAATCTTATAAAAGATATAATGTTGATAGAACAAGTCCAAAGAATCTTTACACGGAAGTTAGATAATATGATGGGTCTAAACTATTGGGAAAGACTAAAAAAACTAAGACTGTACTCACTACAAAGGCGGAGAGAGAGATACTTCATTATATATGTGTGGAAAATTATTGAAAACTTAACACCAAATCCAAGACCTGTTGAAGGAGGGGGAATTCAGGTAAGACATTCCCCCAGGCAGGGAAGAACATGCTATCGCATTGGGATAAGTGCACAAACATGCCTGTTAAGAAAAATGCAAAAACAAAGTTTCCTAATAAACGGACCTAAATTGTTTAATAGCATACCGAAGGATATAAGAAACTTAAATCAGTGTAGTGTTGAAGTGTTTAAAAGAAAACTAGATAAATGGCTACACTCAGTACCAGATGAACCACCAACATGTGGTAGTGAAAGAACGAGGGCTGAATCAAATTCCATCCCTCATCAAATTCAGTTGCAACTGACAGAAAACGGGCGGTCCCCCAGGATGGCCCTGGCATGAGCTAATAACAAAGCTCAAGCTGTAACTACCACCAAGTAACCAAGTAACCAAGTATATATATATATATATAAATAATTATATAAATGAATATTAATATATTCATATGATATGATATATATATATACATATATATGTATATATATATACAAATATAATGATATGTATATGTAAATATATATTATACATATATATATGATATATAAATACATATGTATTTATTTATATATACATATATATTCATATTTATATACATATATATATATTTTTATATTATATATATATGATTGTATATAATGTATGTTACATATATATGTATATATTTATTTTTTATATATGTATATGTGTATATATATTTTTTATATATGTATATGTATATATATACATATATATGTATATGCATATGCATATATATACATGCATAATTATACATGTATATATGAATATGTATATATGTGTATATATATATGTATATATATGTATGAATAGATAATCTCTCTATATATATGAATATGTATATATGTGTATATATTTATGTATATATATGTATGAATAGATAATCTATATATATATATAAATGAATATTGATATATTCATATAATATAATAGATATATATGCATATATATATACATATATATATATATGTATATATATACATATATTTATATATTTATATTTATTTATATTGTATATATATATAACATATATATTTATATATTTATATATATGTATATTATATATATTTATATATTTATATATATGTATATTATATATATGTATATATGTATATATATATATATAAATGAATATTAATATATTCGTATAATGTAATAAATATATGTATATATAAAATTTATACATATATATGTATATATATGTAAATATATATATATATTATATATATATTATATGTATTATATATATAAATGTATATATACATATATATATGTATATATGTATATATGTATATATGTATATATCTTTTTACTTAAATGAATGTGTCTGGAATATTAGAGAAGAAGTGTTACTTATAAATGTTCTGGTTAGGAATATGATGTATGATTATGTTAATTTGATAATTAGACAACCAGCAATGAGTCAGAGTAGGAATGAAGACACAAGTGATGTAATTTCATACTATGACACCTTTGTGGTGACCAAACAAAATTAATATTATGATTAGCTAAACAGCAAATCTCTTAACAATAAGCAGATTGCTGTAAACACAAAGGCCTTTACTATCAACCTACTTTGACGTGTGAAAAAGTAACTGAAGATGAGAATATGTTGCAGAAAAGTAAAATGAAATAAATGATGCTGAAAGTGGGACAAACTTGCTGTCACCAATCCTAGAAACTTTGACATGTCAAAGCTGGAACTAAAAATATTCATAAATTATGATACAAGAAAGTTTCACACTTACTGTCCTTCTCTTAATAGAATGGAAAATGTGAATCTAAACGAAAATGGAGTTTTTAAAAAGCCTATTTTGCCAAACTACACAGAAGTTGGAGTATTGTTAGCCTTTTCCAAAACATCAGTTGCAGAGGTTGAAGGAAAAGCGCAACCACTTTATGATAACAGTATTGTGAAGTTGTGATTTTAACCCACACAGGACGGGTGGTACAGCATGTGTACCGCGCATTCAAAAGCCCAGTGGCTGGGCGGCACAGTATTGTGCCAGCCATTCAGTTGATTTAGGCCTAATAATTCGAACGCCCCGGCATTTGTACATTCAAGGCTAGAATTCCCCCGTCGGGGATGGGTTAAATTTCATCACAATTTAAAGGCTCATCCCTGTCAGCTTTATCCTAAAATAGCTAAGAGCTAATCGTACATCCCAAGAAACAGTTCAGAAATCTTTCATTCTAGCATATCATGCCATTCATGAACTGATTTCCACAGCACTACTGTTGCAGCAAAGCTGAAGTTGTCTCATTATTCCTTTAGCTTTGGACTTTCCATGTTTTCTAAAAAATAGAATGTAGCTCGTTTTGAGAGCATGCTTTCTTTCTTCAAAGTCACAGTTAAAACTGCTTGGATAAAGATGGAGTGGGAGTGTGGTTGCAAATTGAATCCAACCCCAGAATTCTAAGGGATATAAGTCAGTTACATCAATGAAAAGTTTTTTACCTTGTCATTTTTTTTTGGCCAGATTTCTCTTAAGAGCCCCAGATGCATACAGAATAACTACTAGTGTAACCAGCTTATTTTTCAAATGGATAGTAAAGGAATAAAAACATAATTACTCCAAATGACCATCAACAACCCTCTGCATCCAGTAATATTCTGGATAATCAAAGTACAATTTCAGAAACAACTTATGAAATGTGCATGTAATTCTCTTTAATGCTTTAGAAGTAGCTAGTAAAGATGTTTTCTTGAAAGAGCCATATGATAAATTTTATGAAGAATCTTATGGCTAGTAAAGGTGTTTACTTGAAAAAGCCATTTTTTTTTTTATAAAAAACTATTTAGAATATTTATGCATATAGTGTCTGTATGATAAGATATATGACAAATTAAGTACAAGATTCTAATATCCACATTTCTAACAATTGGAAGAAGCCTAAAGTGAAATACAAATGTAGGAAAGTGAAAGACTGCTATTTTCTTAAAAGTTATATGACTCAATTCTCAAAAGAATAAAGAATCCCAATTACAATAGCTTACTAGCTGCATCAGTACATTGAGATTCACAGCTAGATACTGAAAGAATGGACAAGTCTGTTCAGAAGTGTTGTGCTTGAGGGAATTTAAAGTGAAGTTGATAGACAGATACTTCCTCAACATTTTCTTTGCCACTTACCTGACAAAGAAAATATTAAGGGAGTTGGAAAGGATTAAAAGGTAAGTAAACTAAAGGTAAGTATTTTCAGCTCATTGAATAATGTATTTTAACATATACATCCTACAAACATTTTTTTTCTATAAAATTAGTTTTTTAGTTTTATGGAAAAAAAATTGGGATAAATTTAACATTCATTTTCTATCTTTTATGCTTTGCATAAATTTTTAATGATGTTATTTATAGATACTGTAGAAATGCATACTAAAATTTTACTACAAAGATATGAGCACAGTTCAGGATTTGATTTTGAATAATAGTCACATGACTCAGAAGTCACCATTAAGATGACTAGTAGTTCAATTTATGTTATTTTCCCTGTTTTGTGCTTATTATGATATATAAAAATTACAGATCTGAGCTCATTAAGTTAATCATTAAGAAATTAATACCACATTAATTATGTTAAGTTATAAGGACATACATTGCAATACTATGAATTTACCAACTCAGATCTTAATCAGTTAGATACTTTTTTCTTCATTAGAAAGTGCTGTTACTACTACCATTGCTGCATCTTTGATAGAAAATGAATTGTCTTTTACAATATATGGATTTGAAAAGATTCCTAGTTAATACTGTATTCCTACACATATTCATGTCAAGATTGTTTCTAAATATACAGATGTATCCAATGGTAGAGAAAATCACTATTCACAAAATAGATTTACAAAAAACGAATCAACAGTTTTGAAATGGTCCTGTTTTTTTATCTTCAGATCTGAGGAGGAAGGGAAGGTACATAAGAGCGTAAGGGGGAAGCAACTCAGTACAAGGACAGTTGAGGACAGGTAATCGGAAATGAAGGCTGGAACGAACAGGTGATTTGAACCAAGGCAAGTCTGTTCAGGTTGCAGGATGTGAGAAAGGTGACCGGCGTAGGGCTACAGCTTAAGAATGTGTGAAGCAGGAAGGCTGTCAGCAGAAGAAAAAAACTATTGAGGTTGAAACTGGACAGTCTATTAATGAGGGAGGATTCCACCAGTCTGCGGGGGTGTACATCGGCGTAAGGAAACAGAATGTGGGCAGCTGACCAATCCATGCGGTGACGCTTGTCCTATTGATGACAGAAGAGAGCATTGTTAGTTAAGCTCCTGGATACAACGTACTTATGTTGGGAGACGCGCTTGATGAGACAGGCGCCGGTCTCACAGAAGTACTGTTTCTCAGAGGAGGAGCAAGGAATGACAAGTGCCGACTTTCAACGGGTAGGAAGGACAGGTGTGGAACAGGATGCGATGGGGAGTGTACACCT
Source organism: Penaeus japonicus (assembly GCA_017312705.2). Taxonomy (NCBI): domain Eukaryota; kingdom Metazoa; phylum Arthropoda; class Malacostraca; order Decapoda; family Penaeidae; genus Penaeus; species Penaeus japonicus. The sequence continues at coordinate 646,781 of BOPN01000046.1, forward strand.
AGCGAATAGTGAGCATGCAATTAAAGGTGAAGTGAGCGACAAAGAGAGTGGACTTCCTTGGTATATGGCAGGTTAAGAACTGGTAGGTGAGGAGTCTCTCAGGGAACGCTTGATAGTGCGGCGTCGAGAACAAAATGAAGGCAGCCCAACTTGCCGAATGAATGATGATGTAAATCGATCTCCATGCTGCTGATCACAGAGGGCACGAAGAAAGAGACTAATAAGACATCTATCATAACCTGGAGAAATAATCAGTAGAGATGAATCAAGGTGTCCAAGAAGGTGAACTGGTTGTCGGCCACCTTGAAATGCATGGGAAGAGAGAAATTCAGTTTCTCTAAGAAGTCTGGGAAGAGAACAGGGTCTTGCGGTCCAACATACCTTAGCCATATTGAAGGGATATGGAAGGAAGAAGTTCGAAGTACTCCGTGAACAAGTTGGCCAGGACAGGAGAAAGAGGAGACTCCAGAGCACCACCGGAGGTCTGACAGTAGAAACGTCTTTCGAAAGAGGAGTTGGATTCCGCACACATACGGATCAACTGGAGGAAGACGTTCAGTAGACAGGAAGGTTAGTGAAGAGAGATTCGACGTCTAGACTCATCATGGCCGTGGGCATGGCCCCGCGAACACGGGCGATGAAATCCTTAGAGTGGCCATGGTGAGTCGGAAAGAAGGTGTCGAGAAGAGGAGTGAGGGACAGAGCCATCCAGGAAGCAAGATGCGTCACATTCAACCACCGCCCTGGGCGGGGGTGAAATGGTGCAGAAGCACGCACGTCATGTGGGTTTTGGGTAATCCATAGAAGTGAGGGAGACCAGGATTTATAACCCTGAACCTTTGGAGAAGGTTAGCCTCCGAGCAACCCGACTATAGTTGCTTCCGGCGACGATAGAGTGTGGTTGCAATGTGTTCACATGGGTTGCTGGTCAGGCGAACATAAGTGGAGATGCCCAACAGGTCCTGGGCCTTTTGCAGGAAGGAAGCATGGTGGAGGACCACCACCGAGTTACCTTTGCCAGAGGGCAGAAGAATGACGTCCTCCCTGCATAAACTTTGCAAGGCATCTCGGTACCGTCTGGGGATGGAAAGTTTTAAGATGAAGTAGGGACTCGAGGGCCGGAATAAAAGCGCCTCGAAGGAGAGTGACATCAGGCAAGATTTCCAGTAAGCAGAGATAAAATGGGCAAATGAAGAAATGTCGGATGAGAAGAGGGGGAGAAAACGTAGGACAAATGACAGAACAGAAGCCTAGAGTTGGAAGGGGTCAAGAATAAGGAAGACAAGTTGCTCACAGTATCAACGAGGGAGAAGTGGGATCAAGAAATGCACGGTATGAGGTTGGGCAATGGAGCGGGTGCTGGAAAGAAACCGTGTGCAACTTCGGCTATGAGCTGCCCCAATTGTGTTTTCTTCCGCCGGTGTCCACACCCGTAGATTGGTGGCATCCCACCATATTAACAGGATTTCAACCTTAGGGGAGTTTTTTTTCCTATTGACTGTCTTTTTGTTACCCACATTCTTAAACTGTTACGTAACGCTGGCCATTCTCACAGACCTTAGCGTATGACCTGACATCTTCGTTTCCGGTCACTTGTCCTCACCTGCCCCTCTTGTAATGTTGCTTCCCCCTACCTGAAGATGAAATTCACGTGTATTTCGAAACTGTTGTCTCGTTTTTCAGTAAATTTATTTTGTGTATAGTGATTTTTTGTCATAATATTAACACGGTAGAATGGTTTTCCATTCATATGTATCCTGACTTTACATGGAATTTTATTACTAGATTTTTTAATGTTAATTATTTACTCACTGCACTGATTTCAAATGTGTTTTACACCAGTAGTTCATATTCTGATGGAAAAGGTGTACTTTCGTACCCTGTTTTCTTTATCTTAAAAGAAATTCGGAAATTTAAAGAAACTCGATTAATTTGAATGTCCTTGAAGGAATAGGATTTAAAAAAAATTATAATGAATTGGAAATAAGGCACCCTCGTTGATTATGGAATATTTATTTAGATTCAATGATTCTTGTATATATGTATAATTACAAGCATATATACATGCACGCGCGCACACGCACCCATTCGTTCATTCGTTCATTCATTCATTCATTCATTCATTCACTCACTCACTCACTCACTCACGATCACACGCATATATATATATATATTACATATATATATATGTAATATATATATGTAATATATATATATATATATATATATATATGTAATATGTATATATATGATAAATGTAAATATATACTATATATTTATGTAATATATATATAATAAATGTAAATATATACTATATATATGTAATACATATATAATAAATGTAAATATATACTATATATATTATATAATATATGTATATATGCACAAATGTATATATGAAATCTATCTATCTATCTATATATATGTATTCGTGTGTGTGTAAATGATGTACATTATATATGTATATATATATTATAAATATACACATACATATACATATATGAATATGTTTACGTGTTCATGTGCATATATGTATATAATGTATATAGATTTATAATATACAATATAAATGATATATGTAATATATGTATATATAATATGTAATATATATATATAATATATGTAACATATATATTATATGTAATATATGTATATATGCATACATGTATTTATATATATGCATATATATACATATGTATACATGTATATATATATTTATAATATATATATATATATTCAGTGGACCAGAGACAGTGTTTGATAAAGGAACAGTGAAGATAATACATAGAACGCATCTCAACTAACTAGATAAAGGTAGAATGTATCCCAGCTAGTATTCTGAGGTCCAGTCATCTGGCTGACATCGAGCAAACGGTTTATCAACCGTCTAATTACTTGTACAACGATTCCTATCACGAATTAAAAGTTTCCGGCCAGAAATATATGGTAGACTAGCTTCAGATGTCTGAAAAACGAACAGAACAGGTCAGGGTGGCAGTAATGCTATGCCACTTGTCGGACATCTTATTATCCTAGCCATATGGTCAGGGAAATTAGGTTTCTCTCAGATGAATGGAGGCTTTGATTTTGCATTCGTCTTTCAAACTCTTCAAGATATTCTACCATCAGTATATGGCTAGAAAATTGCCCGGTGCAAGAGAGGAAACATCGTCCTAAACGGTTGGGAAACTGTCGGGTCCATCTGGCAGACGTCAGGTGGATCAGCAGAGTGGATGTCCCGGAGACGTCGGCAAACATCGGTTGCTGATGTCGACCGACATCGATTAGACAAACTAACACCCGGTTATGTCGGTGACCGTCCATTCTGCTCATTCGGCCGACATCAGCCCGACATCGCCTTCCGACCCCGACGGAATCAGAGCATGACGACCATGGTTACACACGTCGGTCCTTTACGGAAAAATATTTTTTATCGGTTCATTGCAGCGATTGTAAGGCTCACTAACGCCTTTCCGAACACCAGTGCTCATTACCTGGTGATCATGTGACAATTTTTTAAGATTAGCGACAGATGGCACAACCTTATAACTACCCTGCCCTGCAGTGCTAAAAGTGTTTGTTGTCCTAGTCTTTCAAACAGAAGCGATTTTACCAACAATATTTAGCAAGAAAATGTCAAATATCGACCTTATATGCACAACTAGAGTTTAGAAAATGGCAATACAGGTCGCTCTTACCAGATTAATTTTTGTCCCCCATCCGCCATCTCGTGGATCTTACTTGCTGTTACTCCTGCAATTGAACACTTTCCACCTTATGGTGCATAACAGGAAACATCATACCAAGCGGTTGGCAAACTGTCGGTTCCGTCGTCTGGACGATGTCCGCCTGATGAGCAGAATGGACGCCTCGCAGACGTCCGAGTGCTAGCTGGATCATGAGTACATAAACTGATTTCATGTATATATGATATATATATATCTACATATTCTATATACACATGTACATTTATATAATGATATATAAATACATATATATACATATACATATATACATATACATATACATACATACACATACATACATAAATACATATACATATACATATACATATACACATACGTACATATATGCATAAAACTGTACTTAGTTATACATATATACATACATATACATCAATACACATTAATACACATACACACATACACATACACACACATGCATGCATACATGCATACATACACATACATACATACGTACATACATACATACATATATACATACATACACACATACATCCATAAACACACACACGTATGTGTGTATGTATGTATGTTTGTGAGTATATGTATGTATGTATGTTTTTGTGTATGTATGTGTGTTTATATATATGTATATAAATATATATAATATAATATTTATGTAAATACATATGTATATGTACACACACAAATACATATATATATACACACAATACTATATATATACTATATTTATATTTATATGTGCATATATTTTATGTATAGATCATTGTATATACGTATATGCATATGTTGTAAGGTTTTTGTATGTTTTTGTGTATGTATGTGTGTGTTTATATATATGTATATAAATATATATAATATAATATCTGTATGTAAATACATATGTATATGCACACACAAATACATATATCTATACACAATACTATATATACTATATATTTGTATATGTGTATATATTTTATGTATAGATCATTGTATATACATATATGCATATGTTTGATATATTCGAATATATATATAGTATATATAAATAAACAAAGATATATGTTATATATGTATAATATATGTATATATGTGCGTATGTATGTATGTATATATATACATATATATACATACACATGTATATATGTATGTGTGTGCATAAATGTGTGTATGTATGTGTGTATTTTGTGCATACTTTATATGTATGCATATATATGTGTATATATGTATATATATAAATATGGATATATATATTATATATACATATATATATTATATATGTGTTTATGTATGTATATATATGTATAGATGAATTATATGTATATATATATGTATATATACATATATATGTACATATATATGTATATACATGTGTGGATACATATACATATATTTATTTATTAATGAATATATATTTGTATATATGTATGTATATACATATACACACATATATACATGCACACATACACACATACACATATATGTGTAATTTTGATACATAAATATATTATATATCGACACAGTGCATATATTCATATATATATTTATATATATTTGTTAATCTAATATATGTGATACATGTATAGAATATATATATCTCTATTTATATATCTATCGATATTTATCTATCGATCTATATATGTATATATACATATACATGTACATATATATACATACTAGTTTGTATTAACATAACCATGTAAAACACACAGAGTATTGTTTATTGTACAAACACATACACATATATTTTTATACATACATATTTCTATGTATATATATGTATGTATACAATGTATATCTATATATATATATGCATCTATATAATATCCTTATATGCATCTATATAATAATATCCTTATATTTATGTATATATATGTATGTATATATACATACATACATATATATCCCATTCACGCCGGGGCCATTCCGGCTTTGCACGGTCGCTATACCGAGGTTTTCGAACGCATCATCTGAACGCTTCGAGATTCTCGGGCGCACGGGCCGCGAGCCTGGGCTGCCCGCTCGCTCACCCCGAGCGCTGGCCTTGGCCAGACATCTCGTCGGCGGCGTCTGACGCGAAAACCATGAAACGTGTCAGCACGTCATCCGGCGTGAGTGGGATATATATGCATGATATATATCAATGTGTAAATGAATTTTTATTTGTTTCCGTCATATTTCCAAGTCTTTAAATGGATTTTATCTTTCAGCTTTTAGAAAGAAGAGTGAGAGGCACTGACGAGGAAACTGTGATCTTCGATAAATCAACTGTCAAAAGATATGGAGATGTATGGAAATTTCACCCATACCCAGCCAGAAATGAGGAACCAAATATTCAGTCATGGGAAATGTATTCTCATAAGAATACAATAAGTGATAACAGTAGTTGGCTACGTGACTCTAGATTTACTCCATCTGAATGTGGTTCTTATAGAGTTGCAAGTGCAATTGAGAGGGAAACCCCAGAAACCTCATACCATAATGATTTATCGAGGGACAGGCTACCAATCCAGGAACAGGAAAGCGTAGCAAGGAATGGCATATACTCAGAAAATGAATTTGTAAGCAATCAAAATTGTGCAGGAACAGCAGAGATCCATAATACTGATACTAGTTTTAATGACCAAAGAGATTTGAATATAAATGAAAGTCAGTTAAATGATAACAGAGATTACAGCATGAACCTTGGAAAAGATAAGCAACATGGTTACAATGAAAGGCATTCACGTAAAGGTAAAAGAAGCGTAGAGCATAGAAAGGGAAATAAAAGTAAGCTTGAAAAGCCGAATTCAGAGTCAGCATTTAGTAATGATTCAAGAATATGTGAAAGAACTTACAAAAATGGTCTCCTTTATTGGACTGATTGCAGATATGCAAAGATGAAGTTAAACAAGAATTGTGTGAATCGAGTAAAAGGATTTTCACAATTTCTTAATTGTAACATGTCTTCCATTCTCAAAGACTGTTGGCTAAAGGAAATCGTGCCAAGAAAGATGGGTGCTAAGGAGCATATACACACAGAAAACCTTTTGCAAACAACTGCTGATTATAGAATAAGCAATGTTCAGCAGACTAGCAATCAAGAACAGCAAGGTGAAAATGAGAGTGATTCTAGGGTAGATCATACTAGATCTATAGAATACTCCATAATGTCACAAGAGCACCTGCAAGAAAATCAGGTAAATGCTTTATCAAATCAAGGAACAGAAAATGAAAGTGACACGGCAACCAGAACTGATGAATACCAATGTCTAAATGAACAAGAGGTTATTGATTCCAATAAACGTTCTCATTTTCTCTCGTCTCTTGGTTCAGTATTAGCATCTCTCAAGAAAATTACTGACAATGTTAATCCGAAGGCGAGCCATCAGAAAGATGACATCAGTTCAAAGTTGACTCCTGGAAATGATAGCATCAATCCTAAAATAACTCGCAGTAATGTAACCAGTTTAGAGGTGACTCACAGTAATGAAACCAGTGCAGAGGTGACTCACAGTAATGTAACCAGGTTAGGGGTGACTCACAATAATGAAACCAGTGTAGAGGTGACTCACAGTAATGAAACCAGTGCAGAGGTGACTCACAGTAATGAAACCAGTTCAGAGGTGACACACAGTAATGAAACCAGTTCAGAGTTGACTCGTATGCAAGGTGATACCAGTTTAAATATGAGGCATCAAAACAGTATAAAGTTGAATCAGAAATTCAGTGATATTACTCAGATGACTCATGAAAAAGCTGACTCCAGTTCCAATATGACTCTTCTCAAAGCTGACAAAATGTACCCAAAAGCGACTCGGCAAAAAGCAAGTAATGTTTATGTGCTTAAAACTTCTCGCCCAAGACATGTAGGTACACCAAAAAGTATAACAGCTGTCCCATCTAATCAATTGGATCCAGTACCTCATATTGAAACTTCAGTGTTAACAACAAAGCATATAACTGACCACAATGAAGTACATTCTGATAGAGCTTCTACTAGTAATACTTCAGGTACTCAGGAAATGTCAAAAACTCATCAAAAGGAAAGTGTAAATAGAGTACCGCAGAAATTGCTAAAGAAACAAACCTTGGAAAAGGATAAGACTACCAATGAAGACAGTTTGAATAATAATAGAAAGGAGAGCATGGGATCAGCCAGTAATCGAGACAATGAAAATTGTATGTCAAGCAAAGAGCAATCAAAGCAGAGAAATTACAACAAAGATAACGAGGAAAGAAGTAGATGTAATAAGAACAAGAAGGTTAATGTGTCTGTGAGTGAATTCAACAACTCTGATACTGTAAAGAAAAACTCGGGTAAAGATAAAAAGAGAGGCCGAGAAAATCAAGAAAAGACTGAGTGCTATAGAGGTGAAATAACAAAAAAAAGAAGCATAAATGAGGACAATATTGAGAAAGATAGGTCTGAAGATGAAAGAATCAGAGAGATTAAGAATAAGAATGACAAAGGAGACTTCAAAGGAAAAAATAACTTGGAAAAAAGTAAAAATGAACAACAAAAAGTGTGTTACCCAAAGGAATTAAATATTACAAAAGAAAAATTCAAAGGAAGTGAGAAAATTTCAAAAGGAAATGAAACTAAAGAAAGACAGTGTCAGGAAAAGAGTGAAAGAACTAAGAAATTGGACGGGAAACAAGATCGTAGCGAGCCAAAGAAAGGATCTGATACAGAGAAAACTTGTATCAGAAATAAAGAGACAAATAATAGTGAGGTTTCCAAACAAACAAAAGAAACTAGAGAAAAATACTGTGAGAAAAATAGTAAAAATACAGTTCAAAAGGACAGAAAGGAAAAGGAAAAACGTTTGGTTATTGGCGGTATTGGCAAGGAAAAGGTTAGTGACACACACACAAGGAAGATGCTCCAACCGTTGGATAAGGAAACAGAGATGACCATTTTGAAGACTCTATTAAAGCACGAATTAAGGAAAGAGAAGAGGAAAGGGAAAATTACAGAAGAGGTAATCGAGAGAAGAATTTTGGAAAATGAGACTCAAATGAACAGAACATCTTCAGACAGCAGAATCAGAGTTGTGAAAGCAAAGGATCACATAACTCCTCCAAAACAGAAGAATAAAGATAAAGTATGTGAGAGTGAAAAGTCTTCAGATAATATAAATGCACGAGAAGGTATTGAAAATAAAAGAAAAGCAGAATCTGATGACGTGCATGAAAGGCACATTAATAAAAAGAGTAGAACAGATATAGCAGTTGAACCAAATGAGGTAACGGAGACAAATGTAGCTGATGCTCCATTGAACCAAAGCAGCAATGAAAAGACGAGAATAGACAGTGATGATAGTACTAAACAAAACAATGAATTGACTACACCAAATGAAGACCAGTCATTGCATGACGAGGTAGTGGGGATAAAGCAAGAACATTTAGATGTTGACATCAAAGCAGAATTCGAAGAAAACTCTGGATTAGCATATGAAACAAACATCAAAATGGAATCCACTGAGGTTTGTTCAGAAAGTGACTACTTGAAGAACCTTGAACTCGAAAGTTTATTAAGAGAGTGGATGCAAGACTGGGTAATTAAGAAAAGTTTATTTGATGATTTCTATGACATGCTTACCTCATTGAAAAGACCTATTTGGAGTAGTGAAGATCATACAGCACTTTACAATATTGAAGTTAATATGAGACTATTCTTTTTGAGTATATTTTGTAATCAGACCTGGAACGCTACAGATGTCTGTAAAAGTATGCAAGAGTTTCCTAAAATAACAGATTTCTTTATTTATCTAAATAAATGTTCAGTTTAATATAACTTATAAAAGACATTTATATATCTTTTAATTTTATTAAGTTATTCACATAATTGTTAATTTGTAAAATAAAACAGTGTACAAGTAAAACTTGCTTTCATTCTAGAATCCTTTATTTATGAGGTATACTAGAAACGTATGATGCAGATACTGGATGGTTAATTTACAGAATAAAGTGTATAATATTCCAGCACATTAAGGGCGTGAAATGAAACTATTCACCAGCCCAGCCAACATTAGGAAAAGCAAAATCTTGTGGAGAGCTAAACATTTCAGACTGTACCAGTAAGGAAAAATGCAGGAGACCGTACCAAACCATTAATCCATGCCCGTTCAATAAATATGTTGCAACTTGAAATTCTAAATAAAATCTTAGAACACCAGATACATCTGAACATATGGCAAAAGTGAAGTTAGTGACTGTAATGTACAGGCATCTACACACCATTCCTTTTATTTTTTCAATTTCCTTGAATGTCATATTTTCCCCTATTAGCTGCCATTATTGTTCTTCATTTTCTAGGTTAACCCTAATTGACCTTTCAAATATCTGTCTTCTCTAGAAGAACTCTTAACTTCAGTTGTTTCATTAAGGTGTAAACTTTCCATTTCCCCCAGTCTTGCCGGCTGATGAGAAACTTTTAGAGAGTAACACTTCAAAGTCTTCGGTGCATTAAAGATTTTTAATTCTTATTTTTATTATCATGTTATTGAGATATCGCAAGCTCTACTGTCATGGTGAATTGTGCTTTCTTTTATAAAGTTTGTATTTCACAAAGAAGATACTGTTGTCAAAACCTAATGTCAATTTGAGGGTATCCATCAGTAAAGTGTTTAGATGCAGGATGAAACTGCGCTATCCGAACCATTACCCCAATATCATCAAATTAGGATCTTATGAAATATTAGTTTAGTAATAGACAACTGGATTTGATCTGTTTGCTAAGCAGTATTTACAGAGTTTCGCCTGGGCATTTACAAGTAGGTCGGCCTCTTAAATATATTAGATCTGTATTATGTAATCATCGGCACTGAATACTGACTGATGCGGCCGGATTGACAAGGAGTAAACAGGAGGGAAATTCGTCTGTCTCTGTCATATATGGGCCTTGTTTGAGGAAGCAAGTCGACGATTACATAATACAGATCTAACATATGCTGGAGAGTGCAAAGTGGTGGCATCAGTGAGAATAACAGTAGTCAGCATAGGCAATATTATCTATAAACTGCCATATGCAAAGGTATCCAAGTCTTAATTTGTTTAGAATAACTACCCTTCAGATGCCCCTCTTACCTTATCTGAAAGACTAATGCATTTTAGGGCTATTCCCTCCAAGTTCAGCTCCTCAGCCAGCAAACTCATTCCCTCTAATGCTAATTTGGCTCGGCATCCAATATATAATAACAGATTTTTCTGTGTCATAGTTAGAATGGTGATCAAGAGGTAGATATCAGAGGGCATACAATACTACCGGCTGTCAATGAGGGTCTGTGCCCTTGGTCAGTAATTGTTATTTGATCTGGAAGTGTCTCAACGTCCTGGATGTGTGGGGCAACTAGTTGTTATTTGCAACTAGTTTAATGCGTGTTATCTTAGCACCTGTCTGAGTTGCGAGTCTAGGAGTGTCTGAGTAACTGAAGGTAAATAAGGTGGTTTTCATGAGGGGCTTGATATCCTTGATCCCCCTGAGGGCACCCAGAATCAGTCGTGCTGCATTTACTCAAACCTTTTCCAAAGTCCAGGTTTGGCAGTGATTTGGACAATGGAGGCCTAATCCACTGTGGGATGGCTTGTGTACACACACAGAGTGATCTTGGTACAAGATGTCCAGCCCTCATGTGTCATATCTCTCTTGGCAAAGTCTTGCCTTAGTTCGGTCAGTTAGGTACTTCATTTCTGTCTAAAAGGCCAGATTCTGGTCAAACCTTATTCCCAAGTATAGGAAGATGTAAACCCTTGAAGCTTAGAAATTTGCTTTTGCCATTGTGGTCTTGGCCATAATTTAGGAGGGTAGACGAGTCTCACCCAGGTTTTAAGTTGGGAGTGGAGACACTATAGGATGGAGTTGGGACTGGGTACTTGGGACTCTGCTCCCTCTCCTCTCCCTCTTCAGGGCAGCCCTTTGACTGCCCTCTCCCTCGCCAGGCGCTTTGGATTACTGATATTATGTTACTTAAAACACATCTCAGATGAAACACCAAGGTGCAAATAAGTCGGGAGGATGTAGGAGCCCCAATTCCCTAGGTCCAGTGAACCAACTGGAGTTCCCTTCAAGGTAGCCAGGACTTGTTTGGCTTGGGTCTTTCCCTTTGTCTCTGAAAAGCCCCCACCACCTTTAGATGAGAGATAGAGCCATACATGACTGGGAAACCAAGAAGAATCATCTTGACCTTCCTGCCATCCAGAGTCAGAACCGTGATGCTTCCTTTTTGTCCATCTGTGATTTTATTGGATATGCTTGAGAAATTTTAGCATGGCCTGATCTTTATGAACATTGAGTATAACAATATCTCTAATAATCCAGAGCATCTCATGGCTCAGAGGAACCAGGCTGAGTTTTATTATTTTCTGAACAGAGTCATTCTGGACTGACGCCAATGTGTTGCCCACATGAAAGAACTAGTCTGAGAAATATTCATACAACTAGGAACCATGGCATTCCAGGGTTCTTAAAGGCTTCACTTCAAGGGAAGAGGCAGACAGAAGTCGAAGTCTCAGGCGCCAAAGCCGCTATCACGACAATGAGGGGAAATATGCAACCCCACCCTGTGTTGATGGCATTTATGGGATCATCGCAACAATTGACCTTAGCATAGCTCAAGAGAGACCCCATTACCCTGACCAAGCCAGGATCAGACTACCCATCTTGCCAGAAAAAAAAACCCAAAGAGATGTCATGTTAGCCACAAGGTATATTCATACATAGTATCGGTTAAGCTCAAGCCGAATCATATGTCTTGACGTTTGGGGATTTTGTATCTGTTTCTTTATTGTTCTTTGAGTAATGAGTGATCAGTGATGACAGTTGCAATCATAATTACTATGACTGCCATAATATTGAGCAAGTTGTGTTTCACCTAACATCCATAACCTAGATGACACCACTTTCTTCTATCACCAGCAGAAGAGAGAGCCTTGAATGACACCCATCCTCGGTCTCTGGCAAGCTGTCTTAAGAGAGTAATGGCACACAGCAAGATTCCGATCTCTTGCTCCAAATTACCGACGATGACGGATATGCAAGCAGAACGAGAAGAGGAAGCTGACTTAAATCATGCCCAGTATCTACAACGTGCCCCTGTGCCAGTAGGGATGCCTTTTTGCTGTGGCACTCACAGTCATAAGCACAGGTATCCTTCCTCTTCCCTCCTCTTCATGTTATCTTCACTGGTGACGGTTATATTTTTCGATTTCGTTCACGACAGTACACGAATACGAAAAAATGAAGTTGCTCTTTGTCATAAAACAGCAATATTTTTATTACACTGAATCTAAAGAAAATAATGAGCTGATATAGAATTTATTCTACAATTTAAGTCAATTCAGCATTGATAGAAAGTACCATATGACACATACAAGTCTCTCAATACAATACAAAAAAAAAAAAAAAAAAAAAAAACATAAAAATGGGTCTAGGTTTACAATGAGTGACTGAGAGTGGGATATGTCAATGTATGTGAATCTGCCTCGCTCCGAAATAAGACTAGGAGACTAGGCAAGCAAATTTATAACTGTCTGAAATGGGTTAAATACATTTCAGAAAGACAGTTGCTAGTCAAGGCGTTTGACCTGATGGTTGCAGCCGCATCAGATCGCATTTATAACTCAATCGTCGCAGCGTGCATCGATGCATATAGAGACGGTGTAATCCTAGATGTCCAGAGGGACGAAGGTAGGGCATCTAGGTAGACACGTTCGGCACGTTCCCCATAGGAACCGAATATCCATTCTACAATAAGTATTTTTGTATCCAGCAGCGCTAAGGAACTGAGGAATTTCTTTTGTTTGAGGTGGCATCCTATTAACCCATTGCGTATGGGTGTCATGACATACATGATGTAGGAGCTTTGGCTTGACGACGGGCGTCATGACGTACATGACGTTCGGGGATTTTGGATCACTGTGCTATTTTATTTTGCTATGAAAAAGGAATGAGTGATGATGGCTACTGCAATCATAATTACTATAATTACCGTAATATCGTGCTAGCTTAACGTCCAAAACCTAGATGGCACCACTTTTTCCTAGCACCAGCAGGTGAGAGAACCTTGAATGGCACCCATCCATGGTCTCTATAGAGCGATGGCACACACAAAGTTGATGAACCCTTGCTCTAAAGTACCGCCGATGAAGGATGTGCAGGCAGAACGAGAAGAGGAAGGTGACTCAATCCATACCCAGTGTCTAAAATGTGCTCCTGTACCAATATGGATGCCTTTCACTGTGGCACTCACAGTCACAAACACAGGTTTCATTCCTCTTCCCAACCTCTTCTTGTTATCTTTATTGTAGGTGGTTATATGTTACGTATTCGTTCATGACAGCACAAAAATACGATAAAATAAAGTTGCCTTTTGTCCTCCCATAAAACAGCAACACTTCTATCACATTGAGTATAAAGAAAATAATGAGCTAATATGGATAATATACTACAATTTTAGTCAACTGCAGCATTGATAGAGCCTGTCATATGGCACATATAAGTCTCTAGACTCAATAAAACAAAAAAATAAAACAAAAACCGCTATAGTTTTACAGTGAATGACTGAAAGAGAGTGGGATGACTCAAATTATATTGCTTCAAGCGGTCTCTCTCTAAAATAAAACCTATCCTAGAGGCTGGGCAAGCAAATTTATCTCCGTTTGCAATGGGTTAATAAACTCCATTTTGGTAGGATCTGGCAGAAACTCATCTAGATAAATTCAGTAGCCAAGAGATCTGAAACTGACAGCATATTTCTCCCAATTTAGCTTAAATCCAGCCTTGCCGAGAAGTTGCCATGTTCCATCAAGATGTACAATATGATCCTAAATAAGCAACTGTGTTCTTACTTAAGCTGGGGAGTTCACTGAAACGTAGATGGGGCTGTACATAGGCCACAGGGCATGCAACAAAACTGACAAGCCTGATATGAGTGCTTGTAGGATTTATAACCCACACTATATCCTTTTTTTTTATAGGTTTACTAATCTCCCGTGGTAGCGCAACAGAATCTCCAATTTCATGTGTAACTATTTTTTTTTTTTATTAATTAGAGTCAGAAACACATATGGGCATGAACCTTTCACTTTTTGATGGGGAGTACACAGAACGTATTGCAACGTTTATAGGTGTCACTGCTGATAATTTGTTCCTTAAACTATTAATGAGATGTTAATGATAACTGCAATGAAACTCAGATGTAAATATTGGACAAAATAGTACCTCCGACATGAATACACCTAGGCAAGCAGACGGGGCAGCACATTCTTGTTTCAGCATCACCAGGCTTAATTTAGCAAAAACATGGGGTTACATGTTCTCACACGGACAGATGCGTGTGCCTCTATGGCACGCCCAACCTGTATCAACGAGTACCAATTCGTGAGTGTGTGCCAACGATCTCAGCTTAGCCCTTACGCACCATGGTGGCCAGCCAGAGCAGTAAGCACCAGGCGGCAATGAAAAATCACGAGCTTGGGCAGGTAAATACAAAATGGCAAATAGTAAACATTCTTTATTAAATAAGATAGTTCTAGAAGGAGGTTGCCAATAATAGTCAGGTGCAACCGTCTAGAAAGATCTATTAAATATAAAAGATACGTAAAATAAGCTACTGCGATCCAAGAAGTAAAATCATAAAAAATATGAATTGACCTTATAGAAAAATCAATGTCAAATTTAATATATAAAAATAAATCCTTAGAAAAATGTAATACAGATTCAAAATACCATGAGACAAAATAAAAAGAGTAAAAGCAATCGCAGCAGATCCGGATGCTCAGTTACCCGCACACCATGTGGATCATGTACTCAAAACATGGATAACCAAAAGTTTTCAAATAACTTTATTTGTAACACATACAGAATAGTAAAATATAAAAAGAACAAGAAAAAAAGGGGCGGCGTTGAAAACCGTACTATTGTTTGGCTTATGGAAACTTGCCTAACATTATTGTACATATTAGTAAACGCTCCACTCTATACGTCTCATTCAGAATGAAAAAGACTTGGGAAAAAATCCCGCCTGCTATTAACAAGCCTTCCACGATCGTGATGGATAGGACTAACACGTCTAGCTAGATTTTTCTCCAAGATCGAGTCAAATAGGACTTTAGGGGGATAATGGTGACTTAAAGATAACTCAAAGCTTTCACGCCCCCATTTCCTGATTCCGGTGGAGGGGTGTAGGGGTGTAAGGATATTTCTAGGGGAAGCCGAAACCAAAGCAGATAAACAAAATTAGATGATAAATCAGTTTGAAGAAATAAACATAACATCCGTCCACTGTTAATAAAGGCATCAGAATTAGTAAGAAAACCGAAGGGTTCGAGCCCCTCTGAAACACAGTAGGGAACTTGGCGAATATAAGCATCCAAAATTATTTTATTTGTACAAATAAAAAAAATATAGTGTAGTTTTCGTGAGCCGGAATCATCTCCAAAGTACTTGAGTGATTACATTGAATTTCAAGTTCAGATTCAGAATCAGAATTAGAGAGAGGATATCAAGGGGAAATGTAGAGGGGTCGGATACAAAACCAAATGAGTGAAAAAATAAATCGAGAAGTGAAAAGAGAGAAAATCATGCAAGAGAAAAGATGGGAGCAAGAGTTGGAGAAAGATAATGAAGGAGTAGAAAAAGTGAAAAGGGAATTAAGCAAGAAACGGTCAGAAGAATGAAGAGGAACGAAGATGGAATGCGAGTAAAAGAATGGGAGGGCGGGGCAGGAATCAGAGACCTCACAAAGGTTCCTCAGCAAGTGTGTCCCTTCGAAAGGAAATAATGGACTCCTTTTCCATCAGCACTTTACAGAAGGTAAGTGGTACTGACGATGAAGCGACAGGGCGGCCACTTTCCTCTGTTGCAATTAGTTGTGACCTTCGTCGTGTATTCTGTTAATTTGTAAGTAACAAAGTCTATTATCTTCACGAACTCATCGTAAATTGAGATCTGGTACGTTGATTCCACAGTGGAACCCACAATTTAATCACGCTTTAGTTAATCACGAGCACTATAAAGCACAGGTTTGCACCACTGGACGTCTACATGCACATCATTATACAATGTATACAGACTATTAGTTTAGTTACCCTTCACAAAACACTAATAAATTGCTGTATTCCAACACGGAATTACAATAAAAAAAAACGATAAGTATTGTAAAACAATGCACCCCGCATAATATTACATGGGACATTTAAGAAGTATCATTAAGCACGTAATAAAACATCATTAAACAAAATATGAAATAATGCATGATGAAACAAAAACTGAATAAATCAACACATTACACCAATCATAAAAAAAAATCTAATGGCTACCAAGAAGTGTGGGCACTTATTCAAAACATCAATATCTTCATTTAAGGTCGAAAGCATTATTGTTAATTGCATGCAACTGCAGATCCCCAAAGCGAAGCCACCATTTTTATGTTGCAGTGTACCCTTGCAATATTACTGCAACGCAAACCTTTCAGAGGATGACCCCTTAATGGGCGACCGGGCCGTTTATTGAATGGCTTAGTAGCGCGGCGAAACTTTGGCATTACCCATTTCTTTAGGCTATGAAGGTCTTTTCTCTATTCACGCATGTTTTTCATTGTTCAGCGTTAATCAATTATTGCCTTATATTCTTGCATATTTATTTTTCATTTCATTCTTTCATTAAGTGAAAGAATGAAAGAATCTTTGATGATGCTCATTATCCTCCCTCGATATCTTATACAAGTATAAAATAAATGTAAAATAAAAGTAAAAACCAGAGATCACTCAGTCCGTATACTCAAGAAATGTAAATATTCTCATTTTCTCACTCACAGCCATATTCTAAGTCCTTAGCGTGCAGAGAACATGACATGAACATGCCGCATTTAGTATTCTAGAAGCGCGTGTCCGTGTCAAAAGCGTGGCAAAGTCGTGGAAAGTATTGGAATAATCGTGGAAACTCCGTGACACGGAGGTATGCTTATCACGATAGTTACACGGGCGAAAAAAAAATCATATTTTTACTATACTTTTTCTTACTAATACTTCATATGAGCATGCTATGTTTGGAAAGTAATATCTATATTGGATATATTAGGCATCATTGTCCTAGACTTGGATTACAAACCCTTTTAGGAAAACATGGATTCTCTGCTGATTTTGAGTTTGTTTACCTTTTGGCGGACTTTTTGAAGGAGAATGTGAAGTTAAATGAATGGTAAAAGTAATCAGGAACGTAAAGTTCAACTATATAATTATATGCAATATGTATACATTAAATCTATATGTATGACATATTAAAGATATACATATATGTACAGTATATAGAGACAAAATAAGGAAGATCTACTCATAAGCACATGATCCCCTTCATCCTGTTTGTTTTGATCGAGCGTAGAGTAAATTACATTTGTGAAATGGTTGTCACTTTTTTAAATAGGAACACGTACAACGACTGACTCATATAAAAAATCTATTGTTAGTATTCACTATGATTGTAGTTTCTCTTATGAATTTGTCGTTTGGACAGTGCCATTCATCCAAAATATATTAACTTTGGAACGGTTGGTAAACCTGAAGCAGCTGACACAGACATGCCACGCTTTTGCGTCCTAGAATACTGCCTCCGTGACATGAACACGACATTGACACAACATGAACATGACATGGCCACGACACGCAGAAAACGTCTTAGAATACGGATGTTAGTAGTGCCAAAGAGACAACAGTGAGTTGTTCAGTGACACTGCCAGTCCAGAAAAACAACCCAATAGTGATTTACGGTTAGTACCTCGGTTGTTTTGTTTTAAAATAAAGTGCTTCTTAGTGAATTTGATGATGATTGTACACTGCAACTGAAAGCACAGTCTCTCTCACATTATCAGGAGATGCGCTGATTGGTCGTTTGAAAATCTGAAATCTATCTGCCTAGCGTCTTGCTCAGGGGTGACGCGTAGTCGGGAGAATGGTAAACCTTGCTCCACTCTTAATAAGCCAAAATACCACATGAGTCAGTTCGTTCTAACAGCATCGATGGGTATTGCCATGCTCCTTCTAAAACTTTTAGATGTGTCAGCTGCTCACAAAGTTGAAAAGTTGCAATCAACACCCAATTACTACGTTCGGGAACGATTGTGTCGTGTGGAAGGATGCATACAAGTGTAGAAGAGGTGTGGAAAGGAGCGAGAGAAATGTATAAGTGCGTTCGTGTGTAGCTCTGCATGTGTGAGTGGCGTGGGTATTTAGTATCCTGAGTGTTTATATTGAGTGCGTGTGTAGGAAACCCACATAAAAGGCTGGACTGGTCGTTCGTATCTTTCAGGATTTGTACCGTTTTATGTTATTAGTTACTATCAAAGGCCATTTACCTTTCCAACTCTTACGTTCATTTATAGGAGTATGCCAGTGATTATTAATAACTATTGCTACCAGGTCATCGGGTTCACCAATCAGTTCCACTGAAGGTCATCTTTGTAATTCATCACTATTCTCTCAGCTAGAGAAGTAAAATTATAAAAGCTAAGTGCAGCAAATATTTGATCATTATTGCAAAAAACAATACTTAACAGTACGGGTTAAATTAAATAAGTACATTGCACAAAAATCTTCAAGGGAAGACACGACAAACGAAATCCTGAAAAGAATGATAATAAAATGCGGGATGGGAGACCTGGGAGAGAGTTCACACACAACGACGCCCTGGCGAACACCCGAGCTCACGTTTGCTTCTTATGATATATCAGTGCCACAACCTTTTCGAAGAAAAACTACTGCCACTCATCTCTGCACAAACGCCAATGCCCACGCCAGGGACGACAAGAAAAAACCGTCACAGCGAAGTAACACTTGCTTCCCTCAAATCCCTCACTCTCTCTCATGGCTTGACCCGATCCGCCTCTTTCTCTGCTTTCTTTTTCTCTTCCCGCGCTCCGCTCTCGCCTCACAGGGCCGATGGTTCCATTTTACTTGGTATTTCGAAAAAAATATAATAACTAACGGAAGCCGCAATCCGTAAAGTAAGATGGAATCGAAGCTGACAATGAACATATTTAAGCAAGAAAACAATGTAAATATACTTGAATATAATAATTGGGAAGAGCCGGGGATATATGTTAAAAAAAAAAAAGTCGAGCAATTCCCGAAAACTATAAAAAGGGTTTGTAAACAATAAAAACCGGCTAGTGGTCTTGAAAGCAGTAATGAAAACACCGATTAAAATAACCTAAATTATAAATTCACAAATATAATATTGTTAAGCCACCCCCACCTACTTGCCACCAACACCAGGTAGGCTAGGCAGGCGGCATGCTTCCTAAACAGCTCCAAGGGGCACCTAACACCACAGCGACCCAGAACACCACGAGGGGAAACACCGAAAGGCGGGGCAGGACACGAAGGAAACACACTATATCACAAGTCTTTCTTTTATCTTACATAAGTTCTTCGCACGTTACACCGTCTCATGGCGCAATACAGGGGGAGCAAGCACTTTACACTACATAGTACAGGTAGATCACAGTACAATGGGCTAGCACAGAGTAATCCAGTTCACAAGGGGCACCCACGAGGTCTCGAGCCTCTGCACAACAGGAGCACCAAACCTCGTCTGTCCTGCGGTTCTGTGCCACCGCTCCTCTCGCCCAGACCCTTGCATCATGTTATGTTGACACAAGATTACATAAACAAAGACACCTTCTGATGTAACAATATGAACACTAAATCTTATCGTAAAACAATATGAAACAAAAAACAGGAACAACAGACTCTTGAGATTCGCCTAAAAATGAGAAAATTTGTTGTAAGTCAAATGGAAGACAAATTCCTATAAACATAAGTAAAAAATAAGAAAAAGAAAACAGGCTAATAAAATTACACCGGGCTTATGTCCTTGTGTGTGTTCCCGGGTAATAATTATTTCCTATTTGTTTAAGATATAGAAAATGCTTATTTGCTGAAGTTTCCTGTTATGATTTCAATTAAGACTATCTTTATAAAATATCAACCTTTCACCAAACAAATTCGTATCAGGAAACGATATTAAAATTCATAGAGACAAACTAAGTTTGTCAATAGAATACTTATAATAAGATTCTCGGATTCAGAAGGTGATTTGTTAAAAGTGTAAAAAAAAATTAAAAGCTTATTTTGCTAGAGATCTTGAGATGTATCTTGATCTCCTCTTGGCAGCTTCTAATGGGCACTGGGAATACTGCTGGATCTTCGTCTCGCGCACTGGAAGGAAATATTCGCACACGTGGATGCTGTTTTTAGTTTAGTTTGGATCTTTATTTACCACCCTGGCTAACTGCACAGGCATGGGCAAGCTTTGATACATTGATGTTGTCATGACATTGTTTGCTAACATTGTATTACAAATTATGGTAATAACATGATTATATTCTCTAGTATATCAAATGTGAATAGACATTTGATAAATGTTGTAATAGGGTATCACATACCGAATTTCGAATATAGCATAAGTACATCTTCTAGTAGAGTTGTTGATATGAAATAATTACATAACTCTGCATACCTCATACAGCCTGAAAGGCTGTATCATATGGCACTCTGAAATGTAATGTTCAAGTGTTCGTTTATACTCTTCGTTGCAAAGTCTGCATTTAGTTTCTTCTACATTGCATTCTGAACTGACCTGCCAATACATTCTGTATCCAAGCTTGATCTTGCAGCTACAGTATCACATTGTCTTGTGCTTGTCTTATATGAACCACAAATGAATCTCTTCTGCCAAAAATAGTCAAAATGTTTTATGCTGCAGCTTTCAGGTCTTTGAGAGTTTGTTAGCTCCATCAATTTGCTTATCACATGCTGCCCTCGCTAGGCGATCAGCATGTTGTTTTGCGATTCCAACATGCGATGGTATCCACACAAAATGTATAACATGTCCCCGTTCCTTGGCGCGATGTACATTTATTATTATATCATCTACGATATGTCCAGCACCTTTATCAAGAGTGTTCAGAGCCAGGAGAGCACTCTGTGAGTCGCAGAAAATTACTCCTGAGCCTTGAGTTAACAGAAAGTCTGTGGCTATGAGTACTCCTGCCAACTCAGTTTGCGTAGTGCTCGCCCAGTCATGAACCCTCCTACAATCTTGGTGCTGCAAAATATTGTTTTTATATACAACATAAGCACATCCTGCTCTACTTCCAGACTGTAGCACTCATAGTCATTATTCAGAGTTTCAAGATGCTTTTTTTAGGGACATCAGCATAAAATACGTTCAATGTCGACATTTTCCACGGTGGAATAGAACGTCCATATGGGAACCTACTCAAGGACATATTTAATTGGTGTATGGATTTGTATGTCACTTGCAACCATGAATTTGAGTGTGACTCGGTATTGTTATGCAAAGATGGATTCACTATCTTATATTTAAGTTGCCTCTGGAACTCTGTATTATAGAAGGGTTCTTTAATTACTTTGACACCAAATATAGTATTAATATATGATATTCTTTCGTAAATAGATGGCAAGTTGAGTTCCTTTTTCATGTTCACAATCCTCATTGTTTTGGGAGCACCGAGAATGATCCTCATGGCTGCATTCTGTACAATTTCTAGACAAGTTAACTCTGATTCCCTAAATGATATAAGGTGTAAGGCATTGTAGTCTACGACTGACCGTATGTATGATAAGTAAAAGAGTCTTGTAATGTTAACATTGACACCATGTTCTCTACCAACAAGAGTCTTGAGTGGCTTCAGCCGTTCCCACAGTCTTTTCTTTAAGTTCATAATGAGTTCTGTGTCGTTAACAGTCACCCCGAGATACTTGTATTTGTGGCAAAGATTTAGCTCAATGTCATCTATATGAAAGCTTGGCATTGGGATTGCAAGAGGATTGAGTGCCTTGGTTTTTCAACTAAGATTATCAAACCGCACTCAGTAGCTTTTGTGGACAGTACATTAAGAATCTGTTGCATTCTATCCTCGGATGAGGTTTTAATGCAGATGTCATCAGCATAACAAATAATGGAATCACTGCCCTCAAGTGGTATATTGCTTAATAGTCTGTGCATTAAAATGTTAAATAGCATGGGGCTAAGTACACCCCCCCTGAGGTGTGCCAAGCTCAAACATTTTAGAGTATTTACTTTTGATTCCCCTGAAGAGAACATGAGATGATCGGTTTGATATATACATTTGGATCCACGTTAAAAGTTTACCTTGGATACCAAAGCTAGCCAGTTGCTCAAGGATAAGGTCTCTGTTTGCAATATCAAAGGCAGATTTAAGATCGAGAAATACAGTTTGCATGCCTTGCTGAGAATTTGTCAAGTACTCTGCAAAGCAGTGTTGAGTGCTACGTCCTGGGAGGAATCCATACAGTCTCGGAGATAACTTGGCATGTATGCGATGCATGAGTCTGCTCAAAATAATTCTCTCAAGTACCTTGCATAAACATGAGGTCAATGAGACGGGTCGGTATTTATCAGAGTTCGGGTTGGTGGAAACCAAATATGGCGCGAGAAACCCGTAGACGTTATACTGCCGGAAGACAAGACTCGTAAATATATGAAATTGTTACGGATACCCACTACAGTAGAATCCCAAAAATTACTCGCCTCTTCTTACTCACATATAATCTAAAGCAAATGAATATGTGCAACTTCTATTTTCTCATTAAAAGAGTAAATTTCAAAATTTTATTGTCCTGGTCACGAATTATTTAAAAAATGTTAAGGCCATTTTCTATATCTTATAAAACAATAATAATTGGGAAATAACACTAGTCAGGACCATATAGTATGTGTTACACATTAGTTATAAACATTTCCTTCTTGAAAATAACATCAAATTTATGTGTGCATTATCTGTATTTTTTGTCTATTTTCTAATAACCAATATCATGTGTTGAAAGCAAAAGGCACCGAAAGCTATTTCTGGTGAAATGGTCACCAATCAGAACAGGCGGCTGTACTGGGTTTTGTTTAATCTGAATAAATTTCTATATTCATTTGTATCTTCTAAGGTTTGTTCCTTTACTATAGTCTGTTTATTCAGGTCAGATAGCTGAAGCCAAGCAGCGTTTGAAACAAGGTTGCTCATTGGTCAGTTCCACGGAGAGGAACATCGCAAATCTATGCTTCTTCACATTTTTATTTTTGCAAACTGATTCAAATATAGACATCCAATTTAATCATAGAGTAATTTCCAGAGCTAAAGAAGTAAAAAATACCTTATTAAAATGTTTAGATATCAAAGTAAATCAAATTTGAATATAAAGGTTAAAAAAAGATAAGTGACGTTTAAAGTAAACTTGGACATGCAATGGTACCAAGTGTCTAAATTTGTCCTATCAATTATTGTTACCTGGGAGATTTCTTTATTCTATACAGACTCAGTATATGTTTATTCATTCCCATGTACAAATATTTTGTGCCTGGATTAATTTTACATACCTCAAAGAATACAAAATAACTATTGCTACATTCTTACAGCCTACATATTGCACAAATGCATTACATGCCTATTCAGTTTGTGAGTTTATTATACTTATATTTATTCGCCATGGTGCACTTTCCATTAGCCACTATACCTTGGATAAATCAAGCATCGTTCCTTAAATAACTATACATCATAACCGAAAAAGTATTTGAAAACTCAGGTTATGAAGACGATAACGCGAGTAATCATCATCATCACCATTATCATCACATCGAGATAATGGTCACGATGGCCAACATATAATTTGTATTACTGTAATTGATGATAAAAAAGATAAATTTTCCGAATAACGCCGCGTTATTAAATACCATAATAGTAGTTTCGATGGATTCCTCTCAGTCTCTACTATCTAATATGATCGATTTTACCCGCGATTCCCCACTTTATCCCATGATCAGGGCCTAAATTATAGGGGAGGGCACTCGGTACACATCAGGTCCTCCAACCTTCATCCTGCACTATCGGAGAACAATTTCATATTTTCTTTCTAAAGGCGACAGCTAATGAGAACTACCTTAGATCGACTGGCCAATCATAGTACTTTCATGGTTCTTATTGTTAGTGAACCCGCGAGTTTGAGTTTTCGAGCGAGTTTCGAGTTAGTTGTTGCATCGTGAAGTCGTGTGTTTGATTGCGATATTGGTCCTGGTATGGGATATATATTGGCAACGGAGGATACACATAAACAACGCATTTAAAAGGTATCATCGCTAAATAAGGAAACAGCCCAAGCTCCATGTATACATACCAAATTAAAAGCTCCCAAAAAACAATGTAAGTAGCACCAAGTGCTATAGTTAAAGGGCGGGGGGGCGTCATCCCAGCTCATGACACCTATCAGTGCCGGCATAGACTAGGGATTTATTAATTGCCATCATTTATAGTTGGCATAAGAAAATAAAAAAAAGAGTTATACAGAAACAGCGAGCTTACACCAAAGGCAAACTGCCCGCAGACAGCCGAGGCAGCACTGCTCCTACTGGGCAAGCTCAGCTCAGCCTAAGAACCATAAGGCATGTCCAGTCAGTACTTCTCTTAACTGATTCACCATGGCAAGAATCAGAATAAAAGCTAAAAAACCTAGTATCCCAAATAAGAGAGCACAATTATGGCAACGCATAGGGCAGTTAAAATTAACTGCTCTCAAAGTAGATCATAAAAATGCCTACTTTGTGATCGCTAACGACCAAACGATCGAGATGATGATTTCCAAGGAATGCAAAACCACTTTTCTTAAACACCATTTCGAGATCCAAGATCCACCTGAACACAATGCTATGAGGACGGTCGTTATAAGAAACATCGACAGGCAAATAACTGAATTCAGGGATGAGCATAGGAAGAGAAAACGCATGGGTAAAGATAATTCGGGTGATTAATCTATCCAATGCGCCCCTTCTATCATAAAAATAAGATTTGAAACCACACAAATGGCAAAAAGAGCCTCAGAAAGTCAGATCTTAATCTTGTTCCATTCTATGCCTCCCAGGTTTATTTAAAAGGACATCTTTATAAACATCATACCTTGCTACAGATGTCATAAATACGACCACCTTATTAAAAATTGCAAAGAGCTGGACAACTACAAAGCTTGCTCTGAATGTGCCTCCACATACCATACCTAAAAAACTGTAAAGTAAACACAAAGCAATGCCTTAATTGCAACGGGAACCACCGAACACTGGCTGCAAAGTGAACAATAAAGAAACAAATTATAAAAGAAAGAACAAAAGAGCAAAGGCAAGCCGAGAGAAGACAAACCACCACTGATATCTCCCGCCAAAATACCTACACAGGGGCAACTGCGGTAACAGCCAACTACACAGGGGCAAGAAACAGAACAGCCACCATGAATACGGAAACGATGCTATGCTCTCTACCACCGGATGCAGCTGCCTGTATAATGAGTGTCATATTATTTGCATACATGCATGAAGCCAGAGAACCAGGCAGTTTCCAGAAAACCATCGGTGAGATGTACTCTCAAAAATCTTCCCAAGGTCAGATTTCCAGATCAGGTATATGCAACAGAAATACTTGGTGTGTTAATAAACACAAATAGCAATGTACCAACGATGACGAACGATAACGAAAAGGACCAAATGGATCATGAAGAAAGAAATAATAAGAGGAATAGAGAGGTCACTCTAGCCCAGGAAACATAATAAACCTCCAATCGATCATCGCCCAGAACAAAAAGAAAATCAAGCCCCAATAGAGAGACTGTTGCAAGATGCAAAGAGATCAGGTTGCAAAGACTGGCCGAGAAAGCATTGGATACATTCCCAGACGAGGGACACACGACATAGTCAAATTAATCCAGTCCAACATCATTAAATACACATACCTTCACCAAGATACCTTTGATGAGCAAATCATTAAGGATAACATTACTAACAGGACCATTGATTTCACAGCATACAGAATACAATATGTTGGTAATCAAACTTTTGATATAATATAAACCCTTCTAATTAATACATGCCATGACCAAGAACAGGTATAAAATCATTCAGCAGAATGTTCTAAACTGGCGTACAAAGAGACATGGACTCTCAAACATGTACTTAACAGAAATCCAAGATGCCATTTTGATTAATTCTCACTGCCTACAAAATCACGAACGAATAAAGCTGTATGAGTATGTTTACCAAAGAAATATACTTAATGAAGGAGACGCCGGAGGCCCGGAGTTGCTATTGGCATCAAATTATAAAACATTCATGATTTTCATGAAGATTTTGTCGCGGTGGCACTTCAAACTGATCGAGGAAACTTCGTTCTCGCAACGGCATACATGCCACCCAGACGACCCCAATTTCCATACCCAGATTTGATGAAAATAATAAGGAATACTCCGGCATATATTATTGCAGACTTAAATGCTCGACATCGCTCACTCGGTCAAAACAACAGTAATCTAATGGGCACTGAGCTGATCAATCTATTACATCGTAACATTATCACTCACATTGGGCCAGACTTTGATACTTTTGCAAGTGCAAAAGGGAAAGGCAAACCATATATTATAATTGGAAACAAGAATGTGCACATGAATTATGCCATCCAACAAGGTCCATTTACCACATCGGATCACATCCCAATAATCTTCACCTTGGCGACATCACCCATCATGATTCCGCAAAGAGAAAATCTTAGTTTCAGAAAGGCAGACTGGGAACTTTTTAAAAGTAACATAGAAGAGAGCATGAATTAATCTATAGAGGGAGAATACACACTTGATAAAGAATACTTAGATGCTAGAATAGACAACTGGTATACAACTATTGAAAATGCAATGAATAAAGCCATTCCTAAACGAAAATTCATAACACTACCTCACCCACTAACTAGCGACTGTCTCAAGCTATTGCAATGGAGATACAGGAAATCCTTGAGATAAAAGAACATCTGGGGTGGACACCATTCCTATGCAGTCGGCACAAACTCCAGGAAGACATGAAAAAAACAACAAAAAAACAAGCAAACCATTAGAACAAACTTTTGGAAGAAACTGAGATAGAGTACAATCATTCAAATAAATTCTGGAAAAATATAAGACGACTAATGAAAAGCAATTGTGAGGAGATATCCTACATCTTAAACATAAGAAATAAAAGAGGATTTGGCGACCAAGAGAAAGAAGAGGTTTTCCAAAGATACTGGGAAGATGTTTTTTAATATTAACCCCAATCATAATTGCAACTATAATATACATGAAAATATGGTGCAAGCCTACCTCTCAAACAACATGCATTCTATCCTACAGGATAACACAGTCAACAAGACTTGCCAGTAACAACTTCAAGGACAAAGCAGCATAAGAAAGACTGATGCAGCATCTCACGGATGTTGCCATCACAGAACTAAAGACATTATTTAATCGGGCTCTTTTGATAGGCTATTTTCCCACCAAGTTCAAGAATACTATAAAAGGTGTTGATAACAAAAGCTGGTAAAGATCCCAGAAAAATTATAGACCAATATTGCTATTAGAAATACCTGCGAAGACCTTCGAAAAAATAATTAACAATATAATAAAGATATACATGAAAAAAACAATGGACTATACAACTAATCAATTTGGTTTCAGGAAAGGATGGAGGACACAACAAGCCATAACTTCCATACATGAAACCATTGCAATCACCCAAAGGAAGAGACAACAAAGCAACATAGTATGCCGTGATATAAAGAAAGCTTTCGGCAAGCTCTGGAAAGCTGGACTCCACTTTAAAATCCTACAGATAAGTCTCCCAAACATCATGGAGAAAGTCCTTTGTAACTCCATAGCAAACCGGACTACATCAATAACGCTTGGAAATGCAGTGGGACCTAAATTCACTCTATTAAGTGGAGTTCCCCAAGGGTCAACACTGGGCTCAACCTTATTCATATTTTATACAGTCAATCTTGAAAGACCAAGGAACATCTGTACAGACGTGAGATTTGCAGACGACAACACCCAGATTATTATTTACCCATTATGCTCGAAGGACACACTAGCAGCAATACTTGAAATGGAATTTGGGACTCGAGGAGTATCCACTCACACAAAAAGAAGATTAGCAATGACCAAGTACCAGTATACGAAACTAAAAAGATTCAAGAAAATTAGCTAAAAAATGCAGCTGCATCTCTATAAAACACTTACCAGACCAATCATGGAATACCCAGCTATCCCCTTATGTGTAGCATCAAAAAACAATATAATCAATATGAAACAATTCCAAAACAGAGTAAGAAGAACAGCAACAAGGAGAAACGAAGCAGACAGTTTTCTATCAATAGATGAAATGCACAACAAATACAAAGTGTAGGATATCAACACTGGAATCTACAACTTGGCGACAAAAGTTTGATACAAATTAGCAACCCTAAACGAAGAATTAACAGTACGTTCACTCGAAGAGAACATCCCCCTGGTGAACGACTACAACTGGTGGAGAAGAATAGCGCCGGATATCAAGAGCGGTAAGCCGCAAACGTCTAGAAAACCAATATTCCCAGAAAGGATTGACAACCACGAGTATTCCTGTGGATATACCTATGTAAATAACCTTATTATGGTATAAATCATTAATATTTGTAAATAAAATTATATAAATAAAGTTAAAAAAAAAAAAGCAGCAAGTAGGTCTGCCCTACTACTTTTTACTTCTCTCTTCCTACACTTACCTAACTTATTCTACTTTCCTCCCTTTCCTTTCCTGCTGAAAAAAGATAAAGTTAGTTGGTCAATAGAGTAGAATCTTGTATCTAGAGCCGCTACTGGCTGGGAGGTGCCAGGTCGCAATTCTTACAGGATAAACAGAGAGCCAATGTTCCCGCGACGGTCTTTCATTCTTGTCTGGTAACCAAATTGCCTATCTTCCCCTCGCCTCTTTGCCTCCACCAATAGCAACAAAACTTTGTATCTACCTAACTATCAGACTTGAGTGAACAGAATATAGTCGATGGTAAGCTTGGTTCTCTTTTGCTTCATTACAGCCCGAATAAATTCAAGTGCAGCTGAGTCTTCGTTGGAGCCATCTATGTTTGTTTACTTGTGCCCTAGCACATGACTGGCTCGATGGTTCTTTTGCGCAGTGTGATGGGAAACGTTATTTTTTTTTAATACTGTGCTCTTGTGACACAGCCTTAAGGCTGCACACGTACAGTAAATCGTGGGAGCTTCAATCACATCGCCACGATTCCCATTGACCAACAATCAGCAACCAAATGACTCAGCCGGGCCAAACGTTGTCTGTACTTACGAAATAAAATTGACAGCCATCCTTGGCTTACGCTGCATAAAAAAATAATGTGAATGAAACAGAAAGCATTAATATTTCTTACTAAAAAAGAGTAATGCTATTATAAATCGAAAAAATGTAAACAAACTTGATATCAGTCAATGACATTACATTATTATTCTATTACTGTATAGCAGATGAACGTCTACTAATGTCTACCCACCCTTTCCTTCTCCCTTTCTTTCTCGGAACACGGACAATCGCACGGAGCCACTATTGTATGGCTTTTACCTGGGAACCTCCCGGCAGACCACACTTCTGATACTGTTATACTGTAAATATATATAATTACCTAAATATATATAATTACCTATAATAGTCTAATGTGATATAAATCAATAAAATAAGACATCAGTGTAGATGAGAAAAAGTAATCTCCAAAGTAGATGTATCCATACTCTACGGAAAAAAAACGAACCAAAACTGACACCAAGTCAACATGTCTAGTCCTCGAGGCTAAGCGGTTTGGGAGGTCGCAGAAGGGTACGCACCTGCTTCAGTAGCTGCCACTTTGGTAGCGATGGCGGGGCTTGAATTAAATTGTCTTCTAGAATAAAGCCAGAAAGTAGATATACGAGAGCTGATTCACCATCTCGTTTTAGTGCTCTTATAAAGCCTCTGCCTCAACCAGTCTTTCCTTGAGGCTTTTGATGATGTTTTTGACAGTCACTGAAAGGTACTTATAAGAGTGTTAGAGATCTTGGTCAAATTCATCTATTTGAAATCTTGGCAATAGGTTTGTATTAGGATTGAGTGCCTTACTTTTTTCGATTAAGATTATCAAACTGCATTCCATAGTCCTTGTAAACAAAACCACGAGGGGGAAAGTAGGAAAACACATGAATATGCTGAAAGGCCTTTTTGGTATATAGGTTCCTCAGGGCAATATAGCACAAAGGCTTTCGGTATATTTGTGTGTTATCTTGCTCTTCTCTTCGGTGTTTCGTCTACAACTCGTTCAGCAAGACTCTTTCACATCAGTAGTCCTTCCTGAGAATAAATCAAGAATCAAATACTTTAGAATATGCACTTTTGACTCGCTTCAAGAGAACCTTAGCAAATCGGTTTACAGTTTTCCTTGAATACCAAAGTTAGCCAGTTGCTTATGGGTGACATCTCTTATTGCAATACCAAATGCAGAATTAAGATAATACAGTTTGCATACCTATATATGAGATTGCTAAGTATTCTGTGAAGCAGAACTGACTGCTACATTCCTCGGAAAATCCATTCAGTCTATTGGGTGTTTGAGAGAATGCAACACATGAGTCTGTTCAGAGCTATTCCTTCATTATCTCAAGTACTTGGCACATACAAAAGGTAAATGAAATGAGTTGGTATATATAGAACATAGTAAAGTCTGTAT
Organism: Penaeus japonicus; assembly: GCA_017312705.2. Lineage (NCBI taxonomy): Eukaryota > Metazoa > Arthropoda > Malacostraca > Decapoda > Penaeidae > Penaeus > Penaeus japonicus. The sequence continues at coordinate 678,087 of BOPN01000046.1, forward strand.
GTGAGGGAGTGGTGACAAGATTTAAAGCCATTTTGATTCCTTCGCACCCAGGCAGTAACTTTGTCTCGGCTTATTGACACACTTTGAGCACACATATTAAAGCCATTTCATAGGTTATAATGTTCTTCTTGATCTATTTTGAAAGACAAATTGTTGCACTTTATCATAGGGCAATACAAAGCAAGAATATGCTAATCAATTAACAATAAAAGCGGAAGGAATTAACATAACATAACAAGTGATTCCGTTTTCTATGAGCCCAGGAACCGCTATGTCGGTTGTCTGTCTGTATATGGACATACATATTTATTGATATATATGTAAATGGACAAGTAAAAAGAAAATGTGTATATATATATACATATATATATATAAATATATATATATATATACATATATATATACATTTATATATATACATATATATATATATATACTTATATATATATACATATATATATATATATATATATATATATATATATATATATATATGTATATATGTATATATATATACATACACACACACATATATATAAATATATATATATATATAATCCGGGTGTCCAGAGGGAAAAGGTTGGCCTCCAAGAGGAGGTTGGCAACCTTAGCCCATATAGGAGCACCCAGAATGATCCTGGCGGCATCGTTTTGCATGACGTCGTTTCCTGTCAGAAGTCCAGGCTTGACCGTAATCAGGGCGACGGAGGCGTAGTCCACAATGGGACGGACAGCGTGCACATAGAAGGATCTTAGTACACGGTGCCCAGCCCCTAAGCGCCGCCCTGACAGAGCTCTCATGACAGAGAAATGCCCTGGGTCCGTTCTAGGAGGTATTGAACCTCCGAGCGGAAAGTAAGCTTACTGTCAACCCATACACCCAGGTATTGGAAGACATTAACCCACTCTAGCTCTATCCCTTGGACTCGCAGCCTTTGGTCTCGGACATCCTGTTTCAGCGCCATTGCCTTCGATTTGGCTGCTGAGATCTTAAGCCCGACTCTGCGGCATTCCTCAGACATTAGATCCAGACAACGCTGGGTCTTTCTGATTAAATTCTCATTCTTCCTCCCAACAGAGATAATTGCCAGATCATCTGCATATGAGATGATCTTGCATCAGCTGGGAGTGGAATGTCGAGGATGCTTAACATGAGGGTGTTAAACAGAGCCGGGCTGAGGACCCCCCTTGTGGAGTGCCATTCTCCAGGGGTAGATGCCTGGAAAGGTGACCTTGGAACTTCACTCTGGCAGTTCTGTCCCGAAAGTAGTCACCAATCCAGGCAAGCAGTCTGCCCTTGACTTTGTGATCAGACTCTGAATGGCAAGTGGGCCTGCCAATTCAAAGGCCTTCTCCAGGTCCAGGAAAACAATGACAGATCTGGTGATGCTGACAGTGCTCAGTAAGGTGGCTATACTGTGAGCAGTGCTCTTACCCCTTGTGAATCCATGTAGGTGTTCATGTGGACGTCCCAGCTTCCATTGGAGCCGGTTCAGTATCATTCTCTCTACCGTCTTTCCCAGACAGCTGAGTAGAGAGATGGGGCGGTACCGAATCTTCGGCTCCTTTGGTTTAGGGATGGGAACTATGTCAGCCCTCTTCCAGCACTGTGGTAGTGAGGAAGTCTCCCAGGACCTGTTGATAAGATGCAAGAGTGCAAGCTCACCTTCAAGTCCTAGGTGGGAAATGATGGGGTAGGAGATCCCATCACAACCCGGGCCTGACCGCGAACTGGTCTTATATGTTCGCCTTAGTTCCCTCAGAGAGAAAATGGCATCGGCATCATCAGGCTCGACCGCCTTTTCCCTGATGAGGGCATGCCTGCCTGGAAGCAGTTCCTCTTGGCATGCCCTCAACTCTGCTGGTAGACCGGCGCTACTTGTTCTTGCAGAGAACCTCTGAGTGCCAGTCTCTCTGCCTCCGACCGCGGGTCATGGTGGGTCATTCTGGGGGCTGAGCGATTTGTGGCACGTCTGATGCGGTTCCACAGCTCTGTAAGGGAGGTTTGGTGGCCAAAGGACTCACACCACTCCAGCCACTTTTCCTGCTTTACCCTCTTAGCAGTTTCTTGAGCATCCCTGAGAGCCTCTCTCAAAAGAGCGTGGTTCTCAGGGGTTCTCTGTTCATGAAGTGTCTTCTGCACATATTGATTCTGTGGTTGACCTCCTTAACCTCATCATTGTAGTACCAGGCGTCTTTAAAACACCTGGACCACGGACGAGTTTTGGGAATGGTCTCTGAGGCTGCCTCGTCTATGGCATTAACTAGTCTTGCCTCAAGTGTATCCACATTATCATTATGTGAGAATTCACTGTCTCTGAGGCACTCTGGCCAGGGCCTCCTGGAAAGCTTTCCAGTTGGCCCTGTCCACCTTCCATCGAGGATTGTGCTGGGGCACAGGGGCCGGGCCAGCATCCAAGATGGTGGTGACTATCCCATAGTGACGCTCGTGGGCAGTGTTGTCCACAGACCAACGAATCCTCTCGACCAAGGCCGCAGTGACAAAGGTAAGGTCAAGGACCCCCCGCCAACGTGCGTAGGCTCCTGGTTGTTGAGGAGAGCAATCTCGGGGCATGACTCAAGCACCGCGGCTATGTGATAGCCTGCCGCATCCTGGTACCGTGTGGGAGCCAGGATGGGGTGGTGGGCATTGAAGTCTCCCCCTATGAGAATTGGCTCTGTGAAGCCGCAGCAGCACAGATCTCACTAATATCTAAGCTCCTACAGGCTGGGCCTGCTGCGTGGCCACACAGCCAGCTTGAGGGGACCCCCAGCCATATGGATCTCAACTGCTAGGAGTTCAACACCTTCTCCACACTGCACAGGATCGGCAATCAGGGAGCAGGAATATCTGACTTCACAAGGGTAATCAAACCTCTGGTGCCTTGCGGACTTGGCAGCACAAAGGGATGATATCCTGAGAAGCGAACAGTGTCTCCTGTTAGAGTCTCCTGGAGCATGACAATGTCAATGTTCTGAGATCGCACGATCAAGCAAGTGGAGAAGGGCATTCCTCCGAGAAAAGCTGTTGATGTTCCACTGCAGTATGCTTAGGAGCCATTGTGCTAATCTGAGTCCATTAAGTCTGCGTCGTCAATGACGTCGACATAATCGGTCTCAGTGTCTGACGCCCCAGTGTGGGTAACGTCAGACATTTCGGAGTCTGACAACTCCTTGGTGAGTTCCTCACTGATCGTGATTTCCTCACTGGACTCGTCACTGTCGTCAGGACAGGTCGAGCCATTTGAAGGGCTGGGTCTCCTGGGAGGTGGAGAACCCCTGGTCGCCTTGACCTTCACTCTGGATGGTCATGGCTTCCTCGCCCTTTGGGGTTTGGGTTCAGGCTCTGTCAGTGTGGTCTTGGCCGTGGATTGGGTGGGGAGACAAGTCTTGCCCTGGGGGTTTGTGGGGAGTGGAGTCTCGCCCTGAGTTGGATTGGGTGTAGAGGCCTTGGGCCTTACATCCCTTTCCTTCAGGGCAGCGACAGTCTGGTTCATTGCCGTGACGGCGACCATGACTGCCTTCTCCGTCTCTTAACTGGTCCGTCCCAATGCTGACGCAACTGCTGTGACAACTGCCGTCAGCAGGAGCGTCAAGTCATTCTCTGTAAACAGAGTTTGACTCTCCGCTCTTGGGTTGGCCTTTGGTGTGTTCCCAGACCCCTTCCGGGTCTGTTTCCGTCTTTGGAACACCTGATTCAGGCCGGAAACTCCTTTGTGTTGGAGGTGTCCGGTGGTGGTTTTGTTTTGGGTGGTGCTTCCTTCCTCTTAGGAGGGGGGAGTTCCCACTCCTTTGTTCTGCCCCCAGACGTAAGTGCCTGGAGGGGCAGGAACAAAGTCCGGTCGTTTTGCAACGACCTCTTGCCGCCGTAGAGCCTCTTCCTTCCTGACGGAACATCCGAGGCTCCAGGCATGGTGCTTTTTGTGGCAGTTGGGACACTTGGCAGTAGTGTCCCGCTTGCCATCTTTGTGTGCTTTGAGGCACACCTCCGTGCTGTGTGCCTGACTACAGACACCACACTTCGGCTTTGCAGAGCAAGTGGCCTGGTGGTGTCCGTACTTCTGACACGTGAAGCAGCGGAGTGGATCAGGGACGTACAGTCTCTGAGGTTGTAGGAGCCCCAATTACCAAGGTCCAAGGACGCAACTGGGGCTCCCTTCAAGGTGACCAGGACTTGCCTGGTTGGGTGCTTCCCTTTGGAAAGTCGGGAAGCTCCCACCACCTTGGGATGGGCAGTGATGACCTCAAGGTCATACATCTGAGGGAAGCCAAGAAGCACCATCTTGGACTTCCTCTCATCAGAAGTCAGGGCCGCCAAACTCACCTTCCGTCCGTCCTGGAGCTTGTCAGTCTCCTGGAGGAAGGTGAGAGTGGACTGGTCCTTAGGGATGATTATCATGCCTTTGTCTTTGGCAATTCTAATCGTCAGACGGCACTGTCTCTGGGTTTCCAGAGCCCGTACCATCTGATAAGCGTTGTCGAATCCTTCCGGTTTAGGGGGAACCCTAAACTGGGGGAACCGACTCGGGGCTACAGACTCGCCCTCCGAGTCTGTAGCCGGCCGAGGACGCTTAATATCTGCCTTCCGAACCGACGCCGGAATTTTGAAGGGCGGGGCCAGCAGGGTTGGAGGGTCCTGTCTGGCTTCCATTTTTACTTTGACTCGCCTTCTGAACCGTCGCCAGAGACTTTGTCAGCGCCAAGGGCTGGCTTGGAGGGTCCAGCCCGAGGCTCTTGGGTAGGCTTTCTCTGAACCGACGCCAGAGCCTTTCCCAACTTTTTACTTTTGTCTCCAAGGACCTTAAAAGGTTCCAAGGTGACAGCCTTGGTCATCTTCATGCCAGGTTCGTCAACGTGGGGGTCAGTCAGGGGTTTTTTACAGAAAGTTGCCATAAATGTAGTGTTCAATTCATCCTCCCACGCCCCCACCCACCACGGAGTCCAACAAGGGGAAGCTGTGCACTGAGACCATGCTCAGAAGCCACAGGGGTGGTGGGAGGATATACGCAACCCCTGCCTCGCATTGATGGCACTCGCAAATACATGCGATTGCCTGCAAGACAGGAGCTGCTTGACCCTAGCCTAGCTCAAAAGAGAGACCAGCCGATTGACCTAATCGAGCCAAGATCAGGCCACCCGTCTTGCTGGAATAGAGGACCAAAGAGGCGTGTTGCTAGCCGCAGGGCGTACTCATACACGGCATCGCTCAACCTCCAGGACTCCCGTCTCCCAGCGCACAGGGGCGCCACGCACGGCAAACACGTGGGCAGGTGTGTGCCCCCCTGGGGGGAGGACCAGGGGGGGGTGTGATCCCACCTACTAGATCAGCACCTAGGAACGCTTAGTCGTCCTTCCTCGGAGAATCAACCGCTAGAAGGCCACCTCAACGGGAGGGAGAGACTGGCCAATTCTAGAACGGGCTCTTCCGAGGAAGGAGTTCAAGCCCCCGCGCCACGACAAGGCGGTTCCATATTGCGGGGGCTTTTGATGATGTTTTTGACAGTCACTGAAAGGTACTTATAAGAGTGTTAGAGATATTGGTCAAATTCATCTATTTGAAATCTTGGCAATAGGTTTGTGTGAGGATTGAGTGCCTTACTTTTTTCGATTGAGATTATCAAACTGCATTCCATAGTCCTTGTAAACAAAACCACGAGGGGGAAAGTAGGAAAACACATGAATATGCTCAAAGGCCTTTTTGGTATATAGGTTCCTCAGGGCAATATAGCACAAAGGCTTTCGGTATATTTGTGTGTTATCTTGCTCTTCTCTTCGGTGTTTCGTCTACAACTCGTTCAGTAAGACTCTTTCACATCAGTAGTCCTTCCTGAGAATAAATCAAGAATCAAATACTTTAGAATATGCACTTTTGACTCCCTTCAAGAGAACCTTAGCAAATCGGTTTACAGTTTTCCTTGAATACCAAAGTTAGCCAGTTGCTTATGGGTGACATCTCTTATTGCAATACCAAATGCAGAATTAAGATAATACAGTTTGCA
>BOPN01000046.1:704085-714085 GCA_017312705.2 Penaeus japonicus
AGGTCAGGCCAAAAATTATAGACCAGTAGCACTAACATCTCATATAATAAAAATATTTGAAAGGGTAGTGAGGAAAAAATTGTTCAATTTTAGAAAAGAAAACAAGATAAACCCCGGGCAACATGTGATTCAAGTGGTAGATCCTTGTTGCTCTACAGATCCTGACACACTTCGAACACATACTAAGGGACCTAACTGAAAATAAAGAAGTTGACGTAATATATCTAGACTTTGCAAAAGCTTTTGACAAAGTAGATTCACGTATCATATAATAAGATTAAAGACCTTATGAATCGGCGGGAAAGTTGGAAGATGGATTTACAACTTCCTAATAAATCGTAAACAAAAAGTACAAATTAATGGGCTTTACTCGAATGAAACGATTATTATGAGTGGGGTGCCACAAGGGTCCGTTCTTGGGCCCTTGTTATTCCTTATTATGATTGGTGACATTGATAATGGTGTGAAACACTCGAGAGTAACATCATTTGCAGATGATACAAGAATAAATGCCCTTGATATACAAGATAATGAAAACAAACTTAACGAGGATCTAAATACCATCTGTAGTGGTATATGGTAATAATATGAAATTCAATGCAGATAAATTTGAAATCATAAGATATAGTCCAACTGGAAATTTAAGAGCAAGATCATATTTTGTCGAAGGTGTGGAGATTGAGGAGAAAAAGTAGTAAAAGATCTAGGACTCTATATGAGTAATGACATGAGTTTCAGTCACCATATAGAGCAGATTGTCAACAAAGGAAAAGTTATGAGTGGATGGGTAATGAGGACTTTTAACACAAGAGACTGGGAACACCTTTTTACCACTATGGAAAACATTAGTGATCACAAGACTAGAATACCAGTGCCAAGTATGGAGCCCAAATCTTAAAAAAGATATAATGTTGATAGAACAAGTCCAAAGAATCTTTATACGAAAGTTAGATAATATGATGGGTCTAAACTATTGGGAAAGACTAAAAACAAGACTGCTCACTACAAGGCGGAGAGAGATACTTCATTATATATGTGTGGAAAATTATTGAAAACTTAACACCAAATCCAAGACCTGTTGAAGGAGGGGGAATTCAGGTAAGAACATGCTATCGCACTGGGATAAGTACACAAACATGCCTGTTAAGAAAAATGTAAAAACAAAGTTTCGTAATAAACGGACCTAAATTGTTTAATAGCATACCGAAGGATATAAGAAACTTAAATCAGTGTAATGTAGAACTGTTTAAAAGAAAACTAGATAAATGGCTACGCTCAATACCAGATGAACCACCAACATGTGGTAGTGAAAGAACGAGGGCGGAATCAAATTCCATCCCTCATCAAATTCAGTTCCTTCTAACTGACAAAAAACGGGCGGTCCCTCAGGATGGCCCTGGCATTAGCTAATAACAAGGCTCAAGCTGTAACTGCCACTAAGTAACCAAGTAAGTAACCAAGTAAGTATATATATATATATATATGATATATATGTATATATATATATATATATATATATATATATATATATATATATATATATATATATATAAAGAGAGAGGAAGAGAGAGAGAGAGAGAGAGAGAGAGAGAAGAGAGAGAGAGAGAGAGAGAGAGAGAGAGAGAGAGAGAGAGAGAGAGAGATAAAGAGTGATAGAGAGAGAGAGAGAGAGAGAGAGAGAGAGAGAGAGAGAGAGAGAGAGAGAGAGAGAGAGAGAGATATATATATATATATATATATATATATATATATATATATATATATATATATATATATATATATATATATAGAGAGAGAGAGAGAGAGAGAGAGAGAGAGGACTTATTATGCCTAGTCTATGGATATTGGGAAAAAAGTCATTTCCATTCAGAAAGAGGGCGGACTGAAAGAAAACTCTCGCGTACCTTATAAAAGTGACTCAAAATACTGTTAAGATCATGTTCTATTCCATCCTATTTCTATTTTGTTAATTCATATATAACAAAAGTATCCCCACTTTTCTGTTTGCCCTATTAATACAAAATTCAGGCACCTAACTGGATTCACCTCCATTCCTTAGGTGGGCGAACGCAGTGGATGTGCGGATTCACGTTACACGAACGCAAATAACAGTTGTAAACAAACGTGGAGACGAGGGAAAATGCAGACTTCTACTCCCATTTTGAGGGCTTTTTCTGGTCTGAGATTAGGTAAATATGGTTGTGGTTATTTAGGAGAGAGTATGAATTTACTTTTTAGTGTTTAAATCAGTCGAGATCGTTATCGTTGTTCAAAGATGTTATACTTTGATGTTTTCAATCACGGCGCACAAAGGCCGGTTTGAATTATAATTCTGTATTAGGTTACGGTGAATTAAGTATTATATTTTAAATTTGTCAAACTGAATACAAGGATGAGTAACTCGCGTGTGAGGTTTTCCACTTAAAAATAAACCTGGTATATTTGTGATATAACAGATTCTTCGTTTTGATGTTGTAATGGTTATGTTTATCAGTCGATTATTAGTATTAATTACCTTGGGATGGCCAATTAAAAATTCCCTATAGGGTGATTACAGTAACCCAAGCAATAGTTATGGCAAATCTAATAAACCTTTCACAGCCATAGTCTATCCAGATAAAGATTGTACAGAACACCTCCTTGTTCAGGATAGGGTAGCATGAAAGATGCTGTGGGCTCTTCACGTCATTCTCCAGCAAAGACCAACAAATTTCCTAGTCATAAATTTGATAGAATTAGGAATGGTTCTTTAATTGATCAAAATTCAGTAGGCCTACATGGAGGTTTATTTGCCTGTGCTAGAGCATGGCGCCAGACTGTGGAGTATGGCAGATTCAATATAATTCATCTTTCACATAACATTAAGGTACAAGGTAAACCGTACAAGTAGTTGATAGAACAAACTATATAAGGCAGTTTACATTAAAAACATATCCTTTTCAAATATGGTGATGCAGTTATTATTACAAGTTTATTGTGCCATAAACCATTTTTTCTCAGTTGCTCACAATATTTACATTGTGAGAAATAATCTTACAATAGCAGTGTAACTCATTACTGCAAAATATTGCCTAGTTCATGTAATACTACACAATTATAAAAACAATATTTTCTAATTATAGATATCTCTTTTTCATGGTTATGCAATCCATATGTTCATGTCATGTAACTTGACATTCCTAACAAGGTTTTAACCCATTCCCGCCGGGACTGTTTCATCTATTATGGCTTCAATGCCGGGGCTCTCGAACGCATAGGCCTAAATCAATTATATCATCGACGGCGTATGCCGGCACCCGCGCTATCATATTTCATAATCGCCGTCTGTGGCCGGCGCCCGGCGGTATTGGGTTAATAATTGCTTATGTAATTCTGTATAGTAATCTGGGCATGCGTGTCACTCAATGAACATTTTTTAAACAATATTGTACCTAAATTTAAAAATGTACATTAATATCCATCTTGGTTTAATATCAGAGCTCATTAATTATTCCAACTGTTGAAATAATGGAATATAGAGACCAAACAATCCAGATTAAATGGACAGAACCAAAGAAATTTAAATTGTTTTATTCTTGAAACTCAAATATGTGGCAGACACATCCATAGAATTTTATTATCTGATTTTATTTTATTTATTTATTTTTTTTCATGACATATTCATTCTTCATGCCCTATTTTTAGGACATTACCAATTACTGAACCAATCATTTGCTATAGAATCCAAAAGATTCATCTTTTCTAATTGATATTGTCACTTTGTGTTCTTTATAGCAATATTAGGTGGAAATTATAAAATTTAAAGGCATGAAATGTGTGAGAAGTGTGCTCCAGAAATTTTCACTCTTGAAACAATAGAAAAGAAAAACAACTCAAAGCAAGGTTTTATCAATGTGTACACTTTTATCATTTACGGATATGCAAGAAGTATGTTTCAGAGATTTGCACACGTCAAATGATAAAGAGAAAAACAGCTCAAAGTCATCAGTGGGTATATTTTTCTTCATTAACATGATTAGCAGCAAAAAATTTATAGGGTTTATTGGTATATAATTTTTTGCAATAGGCCCACATGTAAAAGCTGACAAAACTGACAAAGAACAAATTCATAAAACAACATGGTAATGTATAAAGAATAATCTTCCGAAAGCAAAGGGAAGCCCATAATGGCTTGTCAGTCTTTTCAAGGCCTTCGCAATTTGTGCTCTAGCTGTTGACAAGAAATCTGCAACACACATTCTACAAGATGGAACTTGTAGACCTCTATGGGAATTTAATGTTGAATAACAAATGAAACCACGTTCTGCTGTATCAGAATATGTTTGATGGAGGTTTGTAGGCTTTTGCTGCCATGGCTTGGCATAATGCAGCCCTGTTGTGAATAATTATTGTCTATTACTATAACACACACATGCCATATCTATCCTCAGATATTGATAGTTCCTTTCCAAATTTCTTCCCCCTCCATCTACCCCTTTTTACTATTACTTAGTAAAATATCCTACTCAAAGATATGAGTGGTGCACACCAGCTCACTGAGATTTTAACCCTTGCAGACAGAAGAAGGGATTGGCTAGAAGTCAGCAGGCATTACCCATATTATTTGAAAAATTGAACTGAATAGAAAAGAATTAGTAAACTCAAGGTCATTATTACAGTGTCACGCACACTGGCTAGATATAAACTAACCTTTTATTTGAAGAAGGCGTATTTATATAAGCAGTGATTGGTGTGATGACATGGATAGCATTATGGATTCCTTTTTGTTCAGGTTTTAATTCAATGGTCATATGAAGCATATCATGTTTATTAAAGAAACATATTAGAGAATGACCATTTATTATTATATTTTCCAATGCAATTGTCCAGTGTCCATCAACACTGATGGATATGCTTTTATTATTTATATTGATGAATATGTTTTTCCATAAGGATTCTTGTGTGTATATAATTTTCCTCTCCAAATGTGGTTGCAAACTCTAATAAGATATGTGTCTCTCCAAGACAGTGTTTAGAAATGGCAAGAATGCAGTTATGCAATCACAGTGCAAAACAAACTAGCATTTCAAAATGTTGTGTTCTTTCATTTTTAGTGAATATGGAGGAATTGCTTGTGGCTTTGTTGTCAGCAGTTTTGTTTCATTTTAACTACTTTTTAAGTGTGAGACTGAGACTATTTATATTTTATTATTATTATTGATTTTTTATCATCACCATAGAAATGTTTACTTTAAACATGGTTAGATTATTTTGTGTTGTAACCAGCATGGTATTTTGCAGCTGTTATTTTTGTGCCATTAATCTTTTGATGGGATGTTTCCTTATTTTTTGTATCAGTATTGGAAAGTTTGGTTAATGGATATAATATTGTCATGGAATTGCAATATCTCCAATAGTTCAACTAAAATCTTTTCTCTAATGATGAAACAGCAGCAACAGGTTTAGTACAGTATTTAAGGAGTATCATATTGTGTATCAAAATTGCCATGTTATACTAAATTTGTAACAAAGGTTTAACAGACTTGTTGTATTGAGATTTGATATTATTGTATCTCTTGTTGTAGATCCCATTGCATATCTCATTGCATATCTCTTGCTTTCAGGATTCCTCAGGCCTAGATATGCACACAGTGATGCGCTGAGTGAAAATGACCAAGTAAACCCACAGTGCGTCAACAGAAACCCTCGAAATATGGAGATGTTGAGGCTGGCAAGGAAACCCCAAGGCTGGGGCCTCGACATCCCAGGTTGCAATTACTGGTACAAGTGAGTTTCTTCCGATTGCAACATCTAGGACCATTGTTCCTATGCTTGCAATGTTTTTTTCTGTTTCTTGTTCTTTTTTATATTAACCCACACAGGACGGGTGGTACAGCATGTGTACCGCGCATTCAAAAGCCCAGTTGCCGGGCGGCACAGTATTGTGCCAGCCATTCAATTGATTTAGGCCTAATAATTCGAACGCCCCGGCATTTGGACATTCAAGGCTAGAATTCCCCCGTCGGGAATGGGTTAATACTCTTGATTTAGCCTAGTTCTTAATGCCCAAAGAACGTTCATACATTTCTTAGACATACTCCAGTGGAGACGTGTGCAACCTATACCAATATTCCACAGGAAGCCAGAAAATATTTTCAAGGCGTGTGAAGTAGATTTTGATTGGTAGATTCCAAACACAAAACTCATTTTTTTGTGTTGCTGGAATTCAAGTGGAAAAGATGGGGTTGTTCAGTGCTTTTTAGTATCAGATTGTAAGACAGAGCATCCATCATGGGTTGATATTGCTTTGAAAAATTAGAATCACTATTACCGATATGATTTTAATCCATTGCGGACGGGGATGGATTCGCTTGCCCAGTCTCCAAGATAGGTTTTATTTTAGAGTGAGGCAGCTTGAAGCAACATAATTTGAATCTCACCACTCTCTTTCAGTTACTCATTGTAAAACTAGAGCTGTTTTTGTGTTTTATTTTTTGTGTGTTTTATTGAGTTTAGAGACTTATATGTGCCATATGACAGGCTCTATCAATGCTGCAGTTGACAAAAATTGTAGTATATGATCCATATTAGCTTGTTATTTTCTTTATACTCAGTGTGATAGAAGTATTTCTGTTTTATGGGAGGACAAAAAGCAACTTCATCTTATCGTATTTTTGTGCAGTCATGAATGAATACTAAACATATAACCACCTACAATGAAGATAAAATGAAGAGGTAGGGGAGAGGAAGGAAACCTGTGCTTGTGACTGTGAGTGCCACAGTGAAAGGCATCCATATTGGAACAAGAGCACATTTTAGACACTGGTTATGGATTGAGTCACCTTCCTCTTCTCGTTTTGCCTGCACATCCTTCATCGGCGGTACTTTAGAGCAAGAGGTCGTCAACTTGATGTGTGCCATCGCTCTTTAAAGATAGTGCTTGCTAGAGACCGTGGATGAGTGCCATTCAGGGCTCTCTCTCCTACTGGTGCTAGAAGAAAGTGGTGCCATCTAGGTTTTGGATGTTTGCTTAACCCATTCATGACGGGGACATTCCAGCCTTGCATGTCACAATGCCAGGGCTCTCGAACGCATAGGCCTAAATCAGTTAAATAAACGACGCCGTATCGCACCCCCAGCAAACGGGCCTAGAATGTGCGGTACAGTAGTGTACCACCCATCACGAGAGGGTTAATATTACAGTAATTATAGTAATTATGTCTGCAATTGCCATCATCACTCACTCCTTACTTATAGCACAATAAAATACCACAGTGATCCAAAATCCCCGAATGTCATGTGCGTCATGACACCCGTCATCAGGCCAAAGCTCCTGTGTCATATATGTCATGACACTTGTCTGCAATGGGTTAATGATAATGAAAGTGATTATTGTGATTATTATGATGATAATGATGATAATAAAAGTGATAATAATACTAATAATGATGGTAATTATAATAACAATGATAATAATGTTAATAATATTAATGCTAATTATGACAATAATAATGATAATGATAATGATAATGATGATGATAATGATAATGATAATGATAATGATAACGATAACGATAACGATAACGATAACGATAACGATAACGATAACGATAACAATAACAATAACAATAACAATAACAATAACGATAATAACGATGATAACGATGATAACGATGATAACGATGATAACGATGATAACGATGATAACGATGATAACGATAATAACGATAATAACGATAATAACGATAATAACGATAATAACGATAATAACGATAATAACGATAATAACGATAATAACGATAATAACGATAATAACGATAATAATGATAATAATGATAATAATGATAATAATGATAATAATAATGATAATAATGATAATAATAATAGTAATAAGTATTATAATGACAAGTATAATAATAATGATAATAATAATAATGATAATGATAAGGATGGATCATAATGATAATAATGGTAATGATAAAGCTTTTCTACGATCACACCTGAATCTGAAGCCATTTATTGTGAAATGCTACTGATTTATGTTTAATTATTAGTCCTTTTGATATTTGCTAAAAGCTTTGGCAATGGTATAGTGTTCCTGTACTGACTTGTTCAAGATCTCTGTCCTTGAAAGAGGAGGCAATGTAGGCAAGTGCATCTTTCGTAATTTAGGAAAATTTGGTGTTCACTTGAACCAAATGTGTGTTACTTTTTTCACACATTTGACCTCTTTTAATACTGGACATTCAAGGTGGATGGAAGCAGTGGCAACTTTGCATTCTACAACATTAAATTTTTCTTGACCATTTCTTTTAGTGCTACCCCTCCCCCATCCGTGGGACAGCTATCTGCATTTGAACTATACTGATACATAACCTCTGCCTCAATGAGCAACACTTGGATACAAGTCAGGAGAGTAGCACACGTACAATGAAAATATAACTTCACCATTATAGTCACTAATAGTCCCCTCTTAGTTTCTTCCACAAGTTGAAAATTTCCCCTGAAGCATTCAAGACTTATTTTACATTTAAGACATACAGAGAAATAGTGGCTGAGTTTTAAGTATTTCTAATTGCAGAACTTCAGACACATATCACTCACTCTCAAACTTACATTTAGACATATCTACTGGTATTTGTTTTCTTTTTATGCTTTGCATATGTTTACTAGAAATAGCAAATAGGTATGTTTTATACTAGATCTTGAAAATTTACAAAGCTCATTTCCCTTGTCACCTCAACAGATTGTCTCTAGAGTGCACACAGCGCCATGTCACTGCCCGAGTCGAGCATTTCACTGGCAAGACAGTGGTCTCTGCTTCTACCAAAGAGTGGGCCATCAAGCAGCATCTCTTCTCCACTACAGACATCAATGCTGTCAAGAACATTGGCCGTATTATTGCCCAGCGATGCCTACAGTCTGGTATTGCTGAACTTCACACAGAACTCAAGGAACATGTGGATACGTCCGAGAAGGTGACTGATTTCATGGTTTTCTTGCTTATTTGTTTGTAAATTGTTGTGAGATGTTTCATTTTTGTCCATGAATAGTGATTCAGATATATAGTTGTTTATGTATTTTATTTATCTATTTTTTAAAGTATATATGTTTTAAGTTGTAATGCTTAGGCTAATGTAGAATTTGTTTTGCTAATTATTTATATGGGTCTCTGACTTAGATCCAAATTTTAAAAAATGTATCTTATTTAAAATTTATGAGATCTGCTTTTTTGATATTTATATAAGGTGATATATCAGTGAAAGGGATTTACATACATTTTCTGGAACATGAGAGGAAATAAAAGAAAATGCCATTAAAACCCTCCTTAACCCTTTCCCGACGGGTGCACTTTCTACGCGAAGTCCCATATGCCGGGCGATTGCAATATTGCATTGAAATCGTCACTATCGCATGACGCCCCGGCACGGGAGTTTTTGGCTGTGTCACACGGGTGTGACGCACCGTCGTCATTGGGTTAACCTCTCAAAAAATGACTTATGGATTACATAGACTTTTAATATATTTCCCTTCTGCTTCCACCCTCCAGATAAGATCCTTCATGGCAGCCCTAGAGGAAGGAGGCTTAACCACCCAGGAACCCACAACCATAAACGAGCAGTCCGTGCACCACCTGCTGGCAAAGAGACGAGAAACTTTGCCTTGGACGGTCTGGGAAGAGGAAGTTCTGAAAGAAGTTGAGAAGAAGAAAGAATAATAAAAAAAAAAAAAAAAAATTAGACTTCCAAACATAGTCTTCCTCTACAGTTAGATGTTAGAGGAAGTTGATAGGAATGTTGTTTTTTTCTCTCTCTCTTTTTGTATAAATAATGTAAATATTAAAATGAGTGTGTCCATTTTTGTTTTGTGATTTACCCCCTTATGTGTGCAGTTTTGATAATTTTTTTTGGTAAAATGGCTGTAATGAAAATTAACAAAAATATTGTGTTTTTGTGATTTTAGCTCCGTTTAAGTTTTTGAAGTACCCTATGGATTGTGAGTGTGTGTGTCTCTCTTCTGT
>BOPN01000046.1:724085-739085 GCA_017312705.2 Penaeus japonicus
GCCATAATCAGTAGTCCAGCTGACATGTCAAATATCTCCCCCAAAGCACTCTAAGGTCAAATAAGGCCGCCCTTTCCTGTATATCTCCGGCAAGGCTTATAGGGTCTAATTCTCGCCTCATAAGTTTCTCAAGATTATCATCGCTCAAAAAAACGTTTATTATCTTGTCTCGTCATATTAAATGTTAATTCGTCTTATGGTACTCACGTAATATAGTTCCAACAATGATTATAATACTGTAGTAGAGATCCCTAACAAGACTCGTAACTATATAAAATTATCTTCCGGCAGTATAAAGTCTACGGGTTTCTCGCGCCACGTTTGATTTCCCACGCCATCCTTACACCTTACATTATTTAGGGAATCAGAGTTAACTTGTCTAGAAACTGTACAGAATGCAGCCATGAGGATCATTCTCGGTGCCCCCCAAACAACGAGAATTGTGAACATGAGAAAGGAACTCAACTGCGCCGAGTCGCCCTCAAATTCATGGTTGCAAACGACATACAAATCCATACACCAATTAAATATGTCCTTGAGTAGGTTCCCATATGGACGTTCTCTTCCACCATGGAAAATGTCGACATTGAACGTATTTTATGCTGATGTCCCTAAAAAAGACACAGTTTCTCCAGCTGTATTTAAGCAACACACCCTTGCAACCATTAATGAGCATCTTGAAACTCTGAATAATGACTATGAGTGCTACACTGATGGATCCCTACAGTCTATAAGTAGAGCAGGATGTACTTATGTTGTATATAAAAAAACAATATTTTGCAGCACCAAGATTGTAGGAGGGGTCATGACTGGGCGAGCACTACGCAAACTGAGTTGGCAGGAATACTCATAGCTACAGACTTTCTGTTAACTCAAGGCTCAGGAGTAATTTTCTGCGACTCGCAGAGTGCTCTCCTGGCTCTGAACACTCTTGATAAATGTACATCGCGCCAAGGAACGGGGACATGTTATACATTTTGTGTGGATACCATCGCATGTTGGAATCGCTAAACATAATCATGCTGATCACTTAGCGAGGGCAGCATGTGATAAGCAAATTGTGGATATAGACTTTGGCATACCTCTTGCTAGGATTTCACATGATAGGGAGGACTTGATGGAGCTAACAAACTATCAAAGACCTGAAAGCTACAGCATAAAACATTTTGACCAGTTTTCGCAGGAGAGATTCATTTATGGTCCATATAAGACAAGAACAAGACAATGTGATATTGTGACTGCAAGAATTAGACTTGGATACAGAATGTATTGGCAGGTCAGT
Organism: Penaeus japonicus; assembly: GCA_017312705.2. Taxonomy (NCBI): domain Eukaryota; kingdom Metazoa; phylum Arthropoda; class Malacostraca; order Decapoda; family Penaeidae; genus Penaeus; species Penaeus japonicus. The sequence goes on from BOPN01000046.1 coordinate 725,368, forward strand.
TCAGAATGCAATGTAGAAGAAACTAAATGCAGACTTTGCAACGAAGAGTATAAACGAACACTTGAACATTACATTTCAGAGTGCCATATGATACAACCTTTCAGGCTACCTAGCATGAGGTATGCAGAGTTATGTAATTATTTCATATCATCAACTGCACTAGAAGATGTACTTATGCTATATCCGAAATTCGGTATGTGATATCCTATTACAACATTTATCAAATGTCTATTCACAGTTGATATACTAGAGAATATAATCATGTTATTACCTTAATTTGTAATACAATGTAAGCAACAATGTCATGACAACATCGATGTATCAAAGCTTGCCCATGCCTGTGCAGTTAACCAGGGTGGTAAATATAGAACTAAACTAAAAACACCATCCATATGTGCAAATATTTCCTACCTGTGCGCGAGACGAAGATTCGACAGTATTCCCAGTGCCCATTAGAAGCTGTTAAGAGGAGAAGCTGCCTTGTTTATGCCCTGAAGCCCCAGATGCCAAGGGAACTGAAGTTATATGTTGAAAATACTCGAACTTTTTATTTTTATTTTTTACCTTTACCTTTTGAGTCTTTTGTAACCATGAATATTTATTCCACCAAGAACCCTCCACTAATTCTATGTCTGCTATTGCAACACCAGCTTGAGGAATCATTCTGATCTGAATATTTTGATTATATGTCTAATTTAGCTATAGCTCGACATCTTTTTATGTTTAATATTTATATCAATTTTTACACTTTATATCTATATATTTCTGGGTTTTATGGATCATAGTTTATTGCCAAACAATAGTCTAAGGGTATATAAGAGTATTTCCGCCAAAAAATACACATAAAGTAACTATAAAATACATAAGATGCACCCCTTTTCTTAACCTTCCTGGGTGACCGGTGTTCAAACAGTCAACCTTCTCCCAAGAAAGGAGGAAGGAGACGCCCCGGATTGGGTTGTTCTCTCCTCTCTTTAATGTTTTGTGACTCGTATTGGATCTACTGTGTCGTAGATCCACGACCTGAAGGTCGTGAGAAGGTAACTATAAGTGACAATGCATTACTCGAGATGTGTTTATAATAGAGTCTGATAGGACTTATGAGTTGGTGCTCTCATTTTTATTGAAATTCCCATTTTATGATTTTATAATTCGTGGAGTGGTTTCCCGGAAATTCCGTGTGCGAGCGAAATATGTTTTGTCCTTTGTGTTTTTATTCTAGCTAAACAAACTTTTAAAAATTCCTACATCTTTAACAAATCACTTTCTGAATCCGAGAATCTTATTAGAAGTAACCTATTGACAGACTTTGTTTGTCTGTATAAACTTTGATATAGCTTTCTGATTTGAATTTGCTTAGTAAAAGGTTGATATTTTATAAGGATAGTCTTAATTGAAACCCGTTACACACGGTGAAATTCCCGTGCTCGTCCTCCGGGCTCAGGTTACGTTATTACCATTCTTCGTCTCACTGTATACACATCGTACACAACATACGCTTCATCACGTATACTTTTCTATCCCTCCTTTCCACACTTGTCACACAATTATCTTCCCATCAGAAGCCCTCGTTCCCGTACGTATTAAACGGGTGGTGGCAGACGCTATCATTTCGCAAATCTTTTGGCGGTGTATTTCCCCTATGTAGATACATAGGGGGAATATAGACGTGAAGACGGACGTACGCTACAATGCAATACAATGAGATAAGTATATACAGACTAAAATAAAAATAGAATCAGCAAAGAATGAACAAAATATCTCACCCTTCGTAGTTAAACGGGACCGAGATATCGAAGTCCAGAAGTCGGAGGTCAGAAAGGTAGAGGCCATTGATGGTCAAGTTTTTGTCTCCTCTGAACACGTCCCCGAGCAACCCCGTCCAGGTGCCGTTCTCAAATTCAGCCCATCCACCTTCGGAAGTATCGGAGCGAAAAAGGACGTTTAACAAACCCTCTTCTCAAAGTCGCGGCGTTATTAAGCTCTCTGGAAGTCCTAGGAGCAAAGGATACAAATCGAAGATGAATAATTGATAAGAGTGAGAGGCGCTTAATGGAATCAGGGCATACCGTCGCTGGATAGGGATGTGAGAGTGAAAGTGAAGTTGTATTTTTCAGCCAGAGTGCTCATGATGCGGTAGCCAAGCCCGTCCCATCCCGTTGAGTTCTTCTGAAAGAGCGTGGGCGCGTCTTCGGAATCACTCGCCACGCCCAGAGTGACTCCGCCGAAGGAAGAGAAGCGGTCGACGAAGAGCTGGTCCCAAGAGGCGAAGCGAGTGGCGCTCCACCCGCCAAGAGGCAAGAGCTTCTGGCTGGGGTGGAGAGGACGCCACGTGAACAGCCGGAACTCGAGTCGGTTCCTCAGCTGACCCACCGTCACGGGACACATCGCGGCCACCGCAGGAGTCTTCTGCGGTAAGGCCGTCTGCAGGAGGGCCCTCGGGTCGCACTCCTGCCTCGTCCCAATGAGCAGCACAGAGGACGCCGACCAACCCTCTGGCGGGGAAGTTAAGAAGCAGGGGAGCTCCGAGCCCACGACACTCACAACAACATCTGATGGAGGAGGAGGAAATTCAGACTTTATTCTCTACAATCACGTTCTCTCTAATGGGACAATTGAGAGAAGAAAGAGAGAGAGGGAGTGAGTGAGGAAGAATGAAAGTGGGAGAGAGAGAGAGAGATATATATATATATATATATATATATATATATATATATATATATAAATATATACATATATATATATATAGAGAGAGAGAAAGAGAGGATGAGAAAGAGAGAGAAAGAAAGAGAGAGATAGAAAGAGAGGGAGAGAAAGAGAAAGAGAAAGAGAAAGAGAAAGAAAGAGAGAGAAAGAGATAGACAGAGAGAGCAAGAGGGGGAGAGAAAGGTAGAGAGAGAAAGAGAAAGAGAAAGAGAAAGAGAAAGAGAAAGAGAAAGAGAAAGAGAAAGAGAAAGAGAAAGAGAAAGAGAAAGAGAAAGAGAAAGAAAAAAGTGAAAGAGTGAAAAAGAAAGAGAAAAAGAGAAAGAGTGAAAAAGAAAGAGAGAAAGAGAGAAAGGGAGACAGAGAGAGAGAGTGAGATAGATAGATAGATAGATAGATAGATAGATAGATAGATAGATAGATAGAGATAGAGAGAGAGAGAGAGAAGAGAACGTTAATGTGTGCACGAAAAAGATAAATTTTGTTATTCGTCTCTCACAAAATACAAACCACTCCAAAGAAAAGTCCGGCCTCACCAACATGAAAATCCCCGGCATCCCAGCGGCTACTATTATCTTTGGCGAAGAGAAGCGCAGGAACCCCAACGGCTGGAAGGAAGTCGTGGAGCGCAACATCATCTTCGGAAGACGCGTCCAAGATGAGAGTCACTTCCTTCCCCTTCAGAGGACCGCGGGAAAGCTCCTGCAGGACGCTCTCCAGCAGGATTCCCATGGCGCGGCGGTCGTTCGTGTGGCTTGGGATCGAATTCCTGTTTTTTATCGACTTCGACAGGAGTGATGGCGATGGTTGTGCTCTGGCGAGGGCGATCGTGACCGTCATGCAGAGCAGGTGCATGGCTTTTGTCTTCATGGCTCGTTCGCTTTTTGGGATTTGATCTGCTTCCGAGATGAGAGGGTGAATGTGGTGGTTAATAATTCATATCATTTATATCAAAGCATAATTGAAGTATGTATAAAATGAAGCAAAAAAATAAATGAAGTAAAGATTGAAGCAACATACAAAACATGAATGGCGAACTAGATATTACATCATAGAGAAGAGAGGGAATGTACTTTGACTTACCGGTGTGCAACCTCAGCAATAAGTAACCAAATGAACAAAGAATAAAAGACTATAAGGATAAGAAAAAACAAGGATGTGGTGAACAAAGTCTGATAACACACACAGACGAGATACTACCCAAAAGATCCATGAACCTGAACATTTCCATGCACTCCAGGAAGCCTTCAAGCGGCATGATGTACCATATTCCCTTGAATCTGCACCTTCTCAAAACAAGTAAAAAGTTTCAGCTTGGTTACAACCCCGAGACATAGCAACGACATAGCAATGGAAGTCTCCCAAGCTCTCAACGATGCCAAGACGATCAATGTCAGTTATCAGAATATGACACATGTGAAGTTAATAATAATGGTAGAAAAACAAAAACAAAACAAAACAATATAACGGGATTGACAAGTAAATTATAACCTATTGCATATGAGTGAGTGTGAATATATAGAACTTACATTCTAAGATAAGTAAAAAGATACACCTACCTCAGTCAGTCGAGAGCGTCTGCGTCCCGCCTCTCTGTGGCAGAAGCTTTATAATAAGTCAAGGGTCCTGCAACGGAGGCGCGGCATCGTGGTGGCCTTTGGAGGCGATTGGACAAACCTTTGCTGAGCTTATGTCAAAGTCACACAAGCGCTTGGATTCTAGCACATGTATTCGGATCTCCGTAGTGCATAAGCTGATTATATCACACGCAGACACATACGCGTGCGCGCTCACACACACACACACACACACACACACACACACACACACACACAGACACACACACACACACACACACACACACACACACACACACACACACACACATGCATACACGCACACGCCCCCCCCCCCCCCACACACACACGCTCTTATTTACGACATCGAACGACATCAAAAACTGAACTGTTTCTGAAAAAGATAGATATACAATCCATAGATGATTGTGAGGAATGTAGAAAATGAAGCTGTTGTAGTGCAGATGTTTTTTATTCTGTTACTACTATGAATGACACAGTACAATACAATAATAAAATAATATTGAGAGAATGACTTATTGTGAGAACCTTGAGCGGTAGATTAACCAACCTTCTATACGTGACTTAACGTTAAGAAACTCAGGATAAGAAGGTTATGGGCACAGGTAAGAGTATCAAGAGCTTATCACTAAAATTATGCAATAAAATGAAAGAAGTTAATATGGCAGTGTGTGTATATGTGTGTAAGAGAGAGAGAGAGAGAGAGAGAGAGAGAGAGAGAGAGAGAGAGAGAGAGAGAGAGAGAGAGAGAGAGAGAGAGAGAGAGAGAGAGAGAGAGAGAGAGAGAGAGAGAGAGAGAGAGAGAGAGAGAGAGAGAGAGAGAGGGAGGAAAGAGAGGGAGAGAGAGAGAGAGAGAGAGAGAGAGAGAGAGAGAGAGAGAGAGAGAGAGAGAGAGAGAGAGAGAGAGAGAGAAAGAAAGGAAGAGAGAAAGATATATATAATATATATATATATATATATATATATATATATATATATATATATATATATATATATATATATATATAGAGAGAGAGAGAGAGAGAGAGAAAGAGTGAGTGATTGGTTGATCGATTGATTGATTGAGTGAGTGAGTGAGTGAGAGGGATAGGGAGAGGGATGGTGTGAGGGAAAGAGGTAGAGAGAGAACGAAAGAGAGAGAGAGAGACTGACTGCTGCCTTCCTTGAAAAGAGATGACGGAGAAAGGTTTCTATAACGAACTAAATCCTGTGATAGGGATGTTAAAGGCCCACGTTACGTAAGAGAGCTTGACTAAAATACCCACTTGATGATAATACAAAGTAAACACAGCTAGCTATCTAGCTGTGTTTCGAATAGGTAGCTTCTTTAGAATTTGATTTTTTTTTTTTTTTTTTTTTTTTTTTTTTTTGTTTTCTCAAGGGGCCGTACCTGTAGTCCCCAACATATGAGAAACCAATTCAAGAAATGAGTCACCATTAGCTCAGAGGATGTCAGCCAAAACATGGAAAACAAAACTTGAATAATACTCTTTCCACATAACCAGGAAGATCACTGTTCTCCGTGCTTGTATGAAAGGAGAGAAAGGAGAGCTACTCTTCATTAGGGGGACGTCTGTACAGGGCTTCATACTACTTGATGATAAAAAAGAAGACGTTATCTCGATCTGACAGTTGTCTTTGTCGAGGGGAAATGGCAACCGGATATACTTGAATGATCAAATATCTACGGAAACTTTGGACATGTAGTGTGCACACGTGATACCAACTAGAGAAGCAATATGACATGGTGCACATCAAGGTAATTAGAAACAGGTAGCTCCATGTCGTCTAATTATCTGTCGTCTAACTCCGGGGGGAATCAGCCTTGATCCAGTAACGTCATTCAAATCGGGACCAAGGAGTTTCTTACCTTTATTCTTACAACTTGATCTGCCCTTTAACAAATACATCCACGCTATAGTTATATCGTGTTTTTTTTAGATGAATGATAAATCAAATTCATAAATAGGATATAATGGAATGTTTGTAAACCAAATCCTGAAAGTTAATTCTTGAGGTAACTGATCGCGTATACAACCAATTTTCTTTGTTATACAACCATACAAGACAGCAGAATCAAACTCTTGGTCTAACGAAAGGAGAACCAAGTGTCTTTATCTATACGTTTGAGAATAGCAGGAAGATTAACAGTGAGGCTGAAAAGAGTAGGAATGAGAAAGACAAAGACAGAAAGCCGAAATACCTTCCGCAGCGCGGAGACCCAACACAGGAAGAAGTATCAGAGTATATGATAAACAGATAGACTTATAGACAGATAGATAGAGAGTAAGAGGGATGAAGGGGTGGATAGAAGAACAAACGAAGAGAAAGTAAGAGAGAGAGCGAAAGAGAGAGTGATTGAGAAAAAGAGATAGAGGTTAGTCAAGATAAAAATTTTATCTAGTAAAAGACCCTCATAACCTGTCACAGTAGACATATGCCAGTGACAGATGGCATCCCTACACATGGCTGTTGTCTCCTCCGAAATTCCTCTCCAGCAGGAAAGTCGTCAGAGCCACAGACCAACCCAGAGTCAGAAGCAGGAACGTGCCTTGGAGATGTCTTATCGTGAGAGCTACTATGCCGTCAGATTTCTAAAGGAGGAGAGAGGGAAAAATGTTGCGATTGTACACTAAAAATGTTTCTGGGAGGATTATTGAATAACACCATCATATGCTGCTGACATTTTTCCTCACGAGCAATTATTCAAGATGTTTTCAATTTACCTTTGTGCGCCGCTTTCCTCTCAGTTGCCGATTGATGTCGTTGAACCATTTCTTGATAAATCCAGACTCGAGCAGGCTGAGAATACCCTCATCAAACTTATATTTCCAAGGAGTGTTCTTGCGGAAGAAGAAGGCTACAGCTCCTTCATATATGTCGTCCTTCAGGAAATAAGTTTTATCCCCTTGACCTTCGCTCTCCACCATGATCCTCAAGTACGACTCTGTTTCTATCATGGCGTGGGTGCCTGTCACAGCGCGGTCAAGGCACTCAATGGCATTGTAATATGGTGCCGTCAGTTTTAAGGGCACGAAGTCCATCTTCTTCCCGAGGGCAGAAAGCGACTGGTGGGTAGAAGCGGCCAAGGCGTCTGGCAAGTAGCTGCCGTACTGCAACATGCACACCCTGAAATTACAGTGATCATTGCACATTCTGCGAGAAAATGTATTACACTCTAGCATTCTTCAACATTTTATAGTGGGCGTCCACCCTCTAACCACTCGATTGTACACTCTAAAATTACTTAAGCAGAACAAGCTGTGTCCCTCTCACTTCGATTGTGTATACTCTTCCAGTACTCAAAGTAACACAAGGCGCGGGATCCCAGGAGCGAAGGACCCTTTCTACCTTACTCTGGAACCAACAGGGAGTGAACCAGTGTCCTTTGATTTCTTTAAACTCTAAATAACGATCAGCATCCTTTCTCTTAGTTCATGGCTGCCTGTGTTGCTAATCAAACGAGCAATATCTAAACGTGTTGTATGTGACGCTCGGTTTGAGAGCGAGAGACAAGGAGAGAGTGACGTTAAGATTTCAATGAGGTTTGATTGTCACAGTGGAATGCACAGGTGTATGTTCGATTTGAAATAAAACCTAGATCTAAACTCGTGACCCGCAGTTCTATTGAAAAGTGGGCATGATCTCGTCAACCATGTACAACCCACGCCTCTCTAAATCTCGCCCACGTAAAGGTGGGCTATCCATTCAGGCTGAATAGCAATGCTGTACACAAAACATGATAAACATATACACACAAACACAGACAGACAGACAGACAGACAGACAGACAGACAGACAGACAGACATATATATACACATATACATACATATATATGTATATATAGTATATAATATGTATATACATATGTATGTGTGTATTTATAATTATTTATTTATATATTTATTATATCAATATATTTATCATATTTCTATATTTATATTTATTTATTTACTTATGATTATTATATTTGTATAATTACATATATATATATATATATATATATATATATATATATATATATATATATATATATATATATATATATATATATATATATATATATATATATATATATATATATATATATATATATTTGTGTGTGTGTGTGTGTGTGTGTGTCTGTGTATAAAGACACCAGTCTATCTAGCTTTTGTCGCTCCCTAAGACACACCTGTGATGACTGTTAGCCAGCTGTTGCACGGATTCAAGTTGAACGGGATACGCCGGGATGGTCAGGAAGGCAATGAGGTTGCACGTGTAGGATATGACGATGACGTAACCGGTGATCCACCAGCACAGTAGCAACAGCCTCAAAGTCCACGACGCCGGAACAGAGCAATTCGACTGGTTCAGTAACGCCTAAAGACAGATCCCTTTGTTAGCTTATCTTTCGTATTAGACAGACATGCTTTTCTTCATTTTATTCTTCTGATTTGATAAACTTCGTCACTTATTATTCATCTCCTATATCAGACGACAAAATTATTCATCAATATGCAATTCTTCCTTTTTCTTCTTATTCTTCCAATTTTCAACAGTTCGACACCGATTACCTGAACGATGGCCAGAAAGCATTCCGAGGGGGACGCCCTCTCCTTCAGCGAGGCCAGAAACCAGTAGGCGAGGCACACTGCAACGAGCACCCCGCCCACCACCGCCCACATGGTCCAGCTGAACGGGTGGACGAGGCTCTGCCACCGGGGAAAGGGAGGCGGAAGCGCCAGCACGAACGCGAACCTTGATGAAGGGGAAAGGTTAAAGTGTATAGGCAGAACGCTTGTTTGCAATATGTACGCATGGCATTGCATGTTATGAAATGATGTGTATATATACATACAACGTGTGTGTGTGTGTGTGTGTGTGTGTGTGTGTGTGTATGTGTATGTATGTGTATGTGTGTGTTTGTGTGTGTATATGTATATATATATGGATATGTATATACTACACACACACACACACACACACACACACACACACATATATATATACATATATATATATATATATATATATATATATATATATATATATATATACATATACATATACAAACATAATATTTCATCACCACATGTCACATTTCACTGCTTCCGAAAATATATTACAGTATCCATAACATTGATTTCAGTCTATAACATCCGTCCTGGGAAAGGCTTCCTACACGAAGGGTTAGCTACTCGATACAGAATGCTAAAACCACCAAGTCACATGACCAGTTAGAATGAATTTAGTTTATCATTATTAATGAATGTCAATGTTACTATTAGAAGTATTTTGTTGGACAAACATGAAATTACATCTGCATACATTGAATTTAAAATAGCAACTTGACACTTAAAAAAATCCCGAGCTCTATACTATACTATGCATTCTATATTTAATCTAAGATCAAAGAGTAAATAGGCTTGAAATTTGTTGATTTAGAAAATAGCATCACAGCAGAAATCGCAGAAAAGAAAGAAGCATGCCAGAGAGCGGACGAAACTCACCCTTCGTAATAATAAGGAACAGAGAAGTCAAAGAACCGAGTCTGCCTTGGCGAGAGAGAGATCATGTTGATGGTTAGGTTCTTGTCTCCTCGGCTCAGGTCTCCCAGCATCCCCGTCCAGGAGTTATTTTCCCACTCGTCCCACCGTCCTTTCCGTAACACAGAAGCGAAAAGCGAATTTGACATTATCGTCTGTTCTGTCTCGTTCTCGGGAATGATGTCAATCCTAGAATCATTAACCATAAGACCAACCCATAATATATTTTCTTTAATTTATTCAATTTGCAACGATTATTGAAAGTTATCTAACTAGAACTTACCATCGCTAGCCCAGGGTGTCAGCGTGTACTTAAAGTTGTAAGATTCCGCTAGCGTGTTCAGAATGCGAAACCCAAGTCCCTCCCACTCTGTCAAACTCGAATTGAAGAGAAAGGGCATATCCTCGTGATCACTCGCCACGCCCAGAGTGACTCCGCCGAAGGAAGAGAAGCGGTCGACGAAGAGCTGGTCCCAAGAGGCGAAGCGAGTGGCGTTCCACCCGCCAAGAGGCAAGAGCTTCTGGCTGGGGTGGAGAGGACGCCACGTGAACAGCCGGAACTCGAGTCGGTTCCTCAGCTGACCCACCGTCACGGGACACATCGCGGCCACCGCAGGAGTCTTCTGCGGTAAGGCCGTCTGCAGGAGTGCCCTCGGGTCGCACTCCTGCCTCGTCCCAATGAGCAGCACAGAGGACGCCGACCAACCCTCTGGCGGGGAGGTTAACAAGCAGGGGAGCTCCGAGCCCACGACACTCACAACAACATCTGATGGAGGAGGAGGAAATTCAGACTTTATTCTCTACAATCACGTTCTCTCTAATGGGACAATTGAGAGAAGAAAGAGAGAGAGGGAGAGGGAGTCAGTTAGGGAGAATCAAAGTGAAGGAGAGAGAGAGAGAAAGAGAAATAGAAAGAAAGAGAGAGAAAGAGATAGATAGAGAGAACAATAGGGGGAGAGAAAGAGAGAGAAAGAGAGTGAGAGAGAGAGAGAGAGAGAGAGAGAGAGAGAGAGAGAGAGAGAGAGAGAGAGAGAGAGAGAGAGAGAGAGAGAGAGAGAGAGAATGGTTATATCACTATACTCATTAATGATGTTCCCATTCAGGTCGCCTCTGTAAACAATTCAAATAAATTGATAGGAAAATATTTAGCCAAACACTGTATTTCAATCACTTGTGATGATAATATTTGTCTGATTTTAACACACATGTACTTAATATTGTCTATCTTTATGCCACATCATGAGACATAATAAAGTATTTTGGATTGGATTCGAATTAAACTGAACATAGAAAAACTGTTCGTAACAGATCTCATATCATCAAAACATTTCATATTCAATCCCAACGACATCATATTCATTAGAATGCTATAGAGAGAAAAGGAGGATGGAGGAAATTAGTGTCTCTTGAGGGAAACAGCTGAGTGCAATTCCATTACTAATTCAGATCACTCCTAGGCTTTAAATGGGTTGCACTAAATACTACTGATTCTTTACCTGAATATTCTATATTATCATCATTAGCAATATCGGTATTATCATCATTATCATTATTGTGATTATCATTATTATCGTTATCATTATCATTATTCTTTGTCATCATCACTGCCATTATTATTATTATGATTCTATTTATCATAATATTTTTCCTATAAACAATTTTTGTATTCGGTGTTATTTTTTTTATATAGAAAGCAGAGATGCCCCCAAATGTGCACAACATGTACCAGCACTAACCATAAACAACACACATAACAAAGGACTCACCCAGATGAGTCCTCTTCGCAGCGTCTCCATCTTGTCTATCGCCGCCAGTGCGATAGACAAGTGCAGGAACACCTACTGCCTCTAGGAACTCGGGCAGCCAAATCTCTTCGTCACAGGATGGATCTAGGATAAGACTAACTTCCCTACCAGCTAAAGGACCTCGACAGATGTCCTTAAGGATGCTTCCCAAGACACTCTGTATGATGTGGCGGTCCTGAGAAGGATCTAGGATCGAGTACTTGTCTTGACTCCGCTTTGGTAGGAGTGATGTTAAGGAGTCTCCTGTACTTAGAGTAAGCGCGGTCAGTGAGTAAAAGAGGTGAATGGTTTTGACCTCCATGGCTACTTTCTTTCTCCTGTCTGGTTTGCTCTCCGCAGGGGTATGGGAATGCAAAGATCCTTTAGATGATGATGACGTTGCAAGAACAATGACTGTGTCGATGATGATTATTATGCTTTTAGCGAGCCGTCTCGAGTGTTGCTATTTTTATTTATTTTTTTATTTATTTATTAGCAAACCACTTCGGATTTATAGTTCATTGTAAAGAGTCTGCAATGGTCTAACATTTCACACTTGGAAAACCCCGTAACCTATTACATAAAACAACAAAACTAGGTCACTGATTCAGCTTTCAGGGGAAAAAAGTTTTATTTTTCAGCATTGATGTTTTGCTAAATTGCAGCACCGAAAATGAAGCCGTTAACAAATTTATCTCATTAACTTTGCGCAAATGCATTCTTTATATATATATACATATATATATATATATATATATATATACATATATATATAAATATATATATAATATATATATATACCTATATATATATATACACACACAATTGAAATGATTACTTTTGTCTTATTAATATCAAATGCAGTATATGAAATCCCTACTCATTTATCTCGGACTGCAATGCTGCAAATGCAAAGATGCGATTTCAAAGGTCACAGAGAAGGCTTCGAAAGCCGTCGAACCACCGAGTCAGTGTAAGATCAACTGGGGAGAGAAAGAGGGAGAAGGAGGGAGAAGGGAGAAGGAGGGAGGCAGGGAGAAGGAGGGAGGCAGGGAGAAGGAGGGAGGAGGGAGAAGGAGGGAGGAGGGAGGGAGGGGGAGAGGGAGGAGGGAGGGAGGGGGAGGGGGAGGGGGATGAGGGTGAAAATGGTCGATCACTTTAGAAATTACAGCACCCTTAATAGGCTAAATGGATCACTAATTCGTCACGCCCAAAACACTTTTGTTAAAAGCATAATCAATAGAAAAATATAGTAAAGGTGCCTCATATTATTCAGTATACACTAAAGTCATCATTTTCTGCACAGTGACATATTATCTACATCCAAGTTGCGATTGACGAGGTCAATCTGAAATGCTGAAGCAAACATTGTTGTTGTAGTGGGTAATTAATAAACTCCGTAGATTTATTATTGATGTTTGATTTGGTAGCGTGGTGCCCAACTACAAGTCATCATTTGTGTGGGTCTGGTGCATTATAGATGATGACTCTCGGGTCAAAAAGGAGTGAAAGCTCATCCCGTAGCCGCCATTAAAATAAACTCAACTGACTGACTAAAAGGCAACATAAAAAAGGGGGGCATCCATATTATTTACACTTATTAACACGATCATTCGAACAAAACCAATATACAATGACAACACATCATACGCTTACTTAATAAAAATAGAGGGTAGAACCATACAGCACGAGAAACTGTCAGCCAGGTAAAAATCTAAGAGTTTGTCTGTCACTTCACAAATCTACGAACCCTCTCTCGTTAACTGCCCTGGCTTGACCTTTTATGTGACAGTTTCCCGCGCTCATGGCGACGTTGTACCCATAATTCAATATATTTTGCAATTAAAAGTGTAAAAGTGTGTTTAAAAGCAAATTTAAGATACATACAATAAAACGAAAAATAAAACACATACAAAAATAGGCACATAAAAGACTTAAAGCAGGAATGCTGGAAAAAGTGAAAGGAGAAATACGTGAGGGGAAACGAGAGAAAACACGAAGAGAAACAGATGAAAAATGAAGGTAAGGTGTTTTGGTCGAAGTAAAAGAGACATGATCAAGGCAAGATAAGTACAGAATATAAGGTAAGTAATGTATAATTACT
>BOPN01000046.1:746585-749085 GCA_017312705.2 Penaeus japonicus
GACCGTTATTACCAAAATGATAAAAAAAAAAAAAAAAAAAAAAAAAAAAAAAAAAAAAAAAATGTTTTACAGTATCCCCTCAACCTTCAGACAATGTTTACACGTGTCCCTCTTTCCTTCCCCAGGGCGTATCACCAGAAGGCAGAGTACAGGATTCGATGGAGTGGGCGGAAGTCTGGTACAGGCTGGACGAAGGGCGGGGCAAGATCAGCCTTGACACCCTCGAAGGTAGGATTCGCAGGACAGTCAACAACGCCCAAGCTATTCCACAGGCCATCGCCATCCTCCAGAAAGCTGATTACGGGCAGACGGGATGCGTGGAATACAGGGACTTCAGGCATTTTGTGAGTGGTGTGGTCTGTGCTTTGTGTTTTTTGCTTTTTATGTTTGTTGTTGTTGTTGTTGTTATTTACGAGGTGGGTGGGGCGAAGGGTGAGGCAAATGGAAAGGAATGATGTATGTGAATTAAAAAAAGTTGTTGATAAATGGTAGGTATTAAAGGTACATTTCTAGATGTGTGGATAGTGAGAGTGATGATTATGACAATAATGATAATAATGATGATTATTGTTATAATAATAATAATAACTATTATAGTAACAATGATGATAGATATAACAAAACAACAATAATAATAATAATAACCATGATGATTATGATAATGGCGATATAATGATAATAATCATTATAGAATTATCAAAATGATAACAATAGGAATGCTTATAAGAATCATGATCACGATAAAGTTATACATATGAAAAGCAGTGTTTAGTTTTACAGTAACTAGTTTCGTGTTACATTTTTAAGTTTAATAAAAAATGTATTAAAACATGAATAAATAACAAAAAGCAGACAAACAGCCCGAGGAACCGCTAACAAATTTCCTCTTCGCAGTACAACAAGATGCTCCCGGAGTCCTCGTGGGAGAGGGCGGTGCTCATGAGGGCGGCTCTGGACGTGGAGGACATGACGCCCACGATGGAGGAAGTGGTGAGTAATGAGCTCTCATGAGGGTGATGTTATGAGGGTTGTCTGGCATTGGCGTGGGTGTGGTGAGGAAGGCAGTCTGGATGGCAAAGGTTGGTTACGGTGGCGTTTTGATGAATTATAAGTTTAATCATTATGTTAATAGGGATGATTGTATGATTTTTTTTTTTGATGAGTATGATTATTATTGTGGATAAGTATGAGTAATAATCACGATGTCACTGTAAATGATACTGGTTGAAACAGTAGCAACGCGCTGATCATGTTAATGTTGAATTAATGATAATATCATTAACAGTAAATATTCATGATGATGATTACATTATTAATAAAAGATAAGATTAATAATGATAAGGGTATGGAGATTATTACATTAACAATATGACAATATAATACACTTCATAGTAATAACATAAATAATCATGATAATGATTACAACAACAGCAACTTACCAACAACAAAAACAACGACAACCCGAGCAGCAACAACACAACAACACAGCAACCACACCACCTGTAAACACGAGTCCCCGACAGCAACAAGAACCGCCGTCAGCCGACCCAACAACACCTCCCCTCTACCGCCACTCTCCTCCTTCCAGACCTGGATGGACGTCTGGACACGAGTCGTCGACTTCGCTCACAGGAAACCATCAAAGGTCGACTTCGACTGGCGCTGGCTCCTCCCGAGCGACTACAACAGACAGAGGCTCCTTCACTACGTCTACTACAGGAGCGAGCTCATCCATCCGTCCCGTATTAAGGACTGGATCCTCACTTCCAAGGACGCGGATCGGATTCCCAATGCGGTGGCTATCCAGCTGCTGAAGAAGGCGGCGACGGTGGAGAAGGCGGATACGAACAGAGATGGATATGTGGAGTATGAGGAGTTTTTGAGATTCGTGAGTGTTTTTGGATTCTGTAGTTTTCCCCCTTTCTTTCTTTTTTTTTTTTTTTTTTTTCTTTTAAATATTAAAAAAAGACTACTAGCGTATTATTTTATTATTCTGTTTTTCAAATTGATTTTGTTTTCGGCTCAGTTTTTTTTTTCTTGGGTAACTTGTTTATTCATTTTTTCAATTTTCCTTTATATCATTCCTTTTACATTTAACCCTTCTAATGCTCTCACCAAGGGGGGGGGGGGCACTTAATTTCTCTGACTAACTGCCTGATGGTTTGGAGTCTGTGTATTCATTTTTCTTCAAACATATGTTTGAGTGTGTATGTTTAAATTTGTGTACGCGCGCGCGGTGTGTGTGTGTGTGTGTGTATGTGTGTGTGTGTGTGTGTGTGTGTGTGTGTGTGTGTGTGTGTGTGTGTGTGTGTGTGTGTGTGTGTGTGTGTGTGTGTGTGTGTGTGTGTGTGTGTGTGTGTGTGTGTGTGTGTGTGTGTGTGTGTGTGTGTGTGCGCGCGTGTGTGTGCATGCGTGTATGTGTGCATGTACGAATTTATTTATTTATCTATATGTGAAGACCGTCAAATGAATGCATTAATCAACAAACTCGCAGGATAGC
>BOPN01000046.1:751585-754085 GCA_017312705.2 Penaeus japonicus
ACCATCCTATCCATCCTTCCCTCACCTGGACCGCATCATCACCTCACGCCTCTCCACCAGGTCGCCGTGTTCATCTACTACGCCGTGGACATGGGCGTTGTCATAGGACCTAATGGCCCGTGTCCTACCTATTCCCCTCTTGTTTACCATCCTCAACGGCGCTACGAGGCTTGGCGGTTCCTCTCCTACGCGTTGATCCACTCCGGGTAAGCTCTCGGGTTATGGCTTGCTGTTGAAAGACGTGAGGGGAGGGGGGGGGGAGTGTATGTGTTATGGATTTTTTTTTATTTTATTTATTTTTATTTTTATTGTTGATCCATGTTGCTCGGGATATGAAATCGTGATTCAGTTATATTAGGGATGTTTTTTATTTTTTTTTATTTTATTTTTTTTAGTTGGTTTAATATGAGTTTTTTTTTCTATTGGTAATCATAGCTAGTTCGTTTGACTTATTAATATGATATGACTGGGATCTGCATAGGTTAACGTACATATTCAATTCTCGTATTAAGGCTTTGACATGTTGATAATGAATATTGTAAACATTTCAAAAGGTTATCTTATCAATTAATTAGCTATTTCCGGATGATAAGTGGATTTTTTTTTCTTCTCTCTCTCTCTCTCTCTCTCTCTTTTTCTCTCTCATACTCACTCCCTCCCCCCTTCTCCCCCCCCCTCTCTCTCGTTCTCTCTCTCTCTCTCTTTCTCTCTCTCTCACTCCCCCCTTCCCCCCCTCTCTCCCCCCCTTTTTTTTCTCTCTCTCTCTCACTCCCCCCTTCCCCCCCTCTCTCTTTCCCCCCTTTCTCTCTCTCTCTCTCTCTCACACACACACACAACACCACTGCTACACATACATATCGCCTACCCCCTCACCTACACTCCCTCCACACACATAACACAACCTATCCATCACCCCCATCCGACCACACACATAAACACACACACATAAAATACACACATAGCACACACACAAAAAACACCCACACACACACAAATAAAACACACACACACAAAACACCCACACACACACACATAACACCCACACACACATAACCCCCCCCACACACACACCCACACACCTAAACACGCACAACATACCACGCCGCCTCATCCCGACCCTCCACTCTCCAGGTGGGTCCACTTGGTGAACAATCTGGTGGTGCAGGTGTTCTTCGGCATCCTGCTGGAGATGGTTCACAGGTGGTGGCGGGTTATGATCGTCTACATGTCGGGCGTAGCAGCTGGTGCGATCGCCCATTCGGTATTCACGCCCACCTCTTATCTGGCCGGGGCGTCGGGCGGAGTGTATGCCGTGGAGTACGCCCATCTTGGTAATCTGTTCATGGTGGGTGTGGCAATTGGAGTTGATGGCGATTTTGATCACTTAGACACAATTAAGAGACAATAAATAAAGGAGTTGATTGATACAATAATACTATGAACAAACCCTATAAAGAAACAATAATTCAAACTAAAAGACAAGAAATAAAGCATTCAAGAATATCAAATCAAGCTCAATGTTTTCAAACCCTAAAAAGCTCAATGTTTTCGAATCCCCCAAAAGCTCAATGTTTTCGAACCCCCAGAAAGCTCGATGTTTTCGACCCCCCCAAAAGCTCAATGTTTTCGAACCCCCCAAAAGCTCAATGTTTTCGAACCCCCAGAAAGCTCGATGTTTTCGAACCCCCCAAAAGCTCAATGTTTTCGAACCCCTAAAAAGGCTCAATGTTTTTGAACCCATAAAAGGCTCAATGTTTTCGAACTCCCCTAAAAAGCTCAATGTTTTCGAACCCCCCAAAAAGCTCAATGTTTTCGAACCCCCAAAAAGCTCAATGTTTTCGAACCCCCCAAAAGGCTCAATGTTTTCGAACCCCCCAAAAGCTCAATGTTTTCGAACCCATAAAAGGCTCAATGTTTTCGAACCCCTAAAAAGGCTCAATGTTTTCGAATCCCTAAAAAGCTCAGTTTTCGAACACCTAAAAAGCTCAATGTTTTCAAACCCTAAAAAGCTCAATGTTTTCGAATCCCCCAAAAGCTCAATGTTTTCGAACCCATAAAAGGCTCAATGTTTTCGAACCCCTAAAAAGGCTCAAAGTTTTCGAACCCCAAAAAGCTCAATGTTTTCGAACCCCTAAAAAGGCTCAAGGTTTTCGAACCCCTAAAAAGGCTCAAAGTTTTCGAACCCCTAAAAAAGCTCAATGTTTCGAACCTCAAAAAGCTCAATGATTTCGAACCCACCAAAAGCTCAATGTCACGAACCCCCCCAAAAGCTCAATGTTTTCGAACCCCCCCAAGAGCTCACTGTTTTCAAACACACAGAACTGGCCTGAGATGGAGATGCCTTGGCTACAGCTGGTGGTGTTGCTCCTCCTCATCAGCGTTGACTTCGGCTATGCCATCTGGGACACGTACTTCGCCCTGGAACCCTCGAACGTAAGGCTCTTTGTGTGCGTGTGTGTGTTTGTGTGTGTGTATGTGTGTATGTGTGTGTGTATGTGTG
>BOPN01000046.1:774085-776585 GCA_017312705.2 Penaeus japonicus
CCCCTCTCCCTCTCTCTCTCCCTTCCTCCCATTCTCTCCCCTCTTCCTCTCTCTCCCTTCCTCCCATTCTCTCCCTTCCCCCTCCCTTCCTCCCATTCTCTCCCCTCTTCCTCTCTCTCCCTTCCTCCCATTCTCTCCCCTCTCCCTCTCTCTCCCTTCCTCCCCATTCCCTCCCCTCTCCCTCTCTCTCCCTTCCTCCCATTCTCTCCCCTCTCCCTCTCTCTCCCTTCCTCCCATTCTCTCCCCTCTCCCTCTCTCTCCCTTCCTCCCTCTCTCTCTCTCTCTCTCTCTTCCTCCCTCTCTCTCTCTCTCTCTCTCTCTCTCTCTCTCCCTTCCTCCCATTCTCTCCCCTCTCCCTCTCTCTCTCCCTTCCTCCCATTCTCTCCCCTCCCCCTCTCTCTCCCTTCCTCCCATTCTCTCCCCTCTCCCTCTCTCTCTCCCTTCCTCCCATTCTCTCCCCTCTCCCTCTCTCTCCCTTTCTCCTATTCTCTCTCCCCTCCTCTCTCTCTCTCTCTCTCTCCCCTTCCTCTCTCTCTCTTCCTCTCTCTCTCTCCCCCTCCTCTCTCTCTCTCCCCCCCTCTCCCTCTCTCTCTCTCCCTCCCCCTCTCCTCCCATTCTCTTCCCCTTCTTCCTCTCTCTCCCTTCCTCCCATTCTCTCCCCTCTCCCTCTCTCTGCCTTCCTCCCATTCTCTCCCCTCTTCCTCTCTCTCCCTTCCTCCCATTCTCTCCCCTCTTCCTCTCTCTGCCTTCCTCCCATTCTCTCCCCTCTTCCTCTCTCTCCCATCCTCCCATTCTCTCCCCTCTTCCTCTCTCTCCCTTCCTCCCATTCTCTCCCCTCTTCCTCTCTCTCCCTTCCTCCCATTCTCTCCCCTCCCCCTCTCTCTCTCTCTCCCTTCCTCTCTCTCCCCCTCTCCCTCTCTCTCTCCCTTCCTCCCATTCTCTCCCCTCTTCCTCTCTCTCCCTTCCTCCCATTCTCTCCCCTCTTCCTCTCTCTCCCTTCCTCCCATTCTCTCCCCTCTTCCTCTCTCTCCCTTCCTCCCATTCTCTCCCCTCTTCCTCTCTCTCCCTTCCTCCCATTCTCTCCCCTCTTCCTCTCTCTCCCATCCTCCCATTCTCTCCCCTCTTCCTCTCTCTCCCTTCCTCCCATTCTCTCCCCTCTCCCTCTCTCTCTCCCTTCCTCCCATTCTCTCCCCTCTTCCTCTCTCTGCCTTGCTCCCATTCTCTCCCCTCTTCCTCTCTCTCCCTTCCTCCCATTCTCTCCCCTCTTCCTCTCTCTCCCTTCCTCCCATTCTCTCCCCTCTCCCTCTCTCTCCCCCTTCCTCCCATTCTCTCCCCTCTCCCCTCTCTCTCCCTTCCTCCCATTCTCTCCCCTCTTCCTCTCTCTGCCTTGCTCCCATTCTCTCCCCTCTTCCTCTCTCTCCCTTCCTCCTATTCTCTCCCCTCTTCCTCTCTCTCCCATCCTCCCATTCTCTCCCCTCTCTCACCCCGGTCTTCCTGCCTCCGCGGACAATCGCTCTCGCCCCCTCCCTCCCTCCCCCCCTCCCCACTGCCCCCTCTCCTGATCCCGGTCACAGAGGGACCCTTTTCCCGACGAAGCTTTCATGGCTTGGCTTCGCTGGCTTTTCTTCCTTGTAAACGTTTCTCTCTTTCTATTTTTTTCTCTTTCTGGCTTTCTTCATTTTTTTCTCTCTGTGTTATCTCTCTCTGTGTATGTTTTTTTTTCTTCTTCTTCTTTTCTCCGTCTTTCTCTTTTTCTGTTTGTTTTTCTCTTTCTCTTTCACTTTCTTTCTCTTTTGATCACAAGTGAATTCATAAATGGATAGATTTATTTATTCATTTATTTCTCTACTTTTATATTTCATTACTTATTTATCTATTTTTTTATCGTTATTTTTCTCAACCACCCCTCGGCTTTCTCTGACCTGCGGTGTTGATTGTTTGTTTTCTGTTTCTCTCTGTTTACACTCTTTCCTTCACTCTTTCTCTTTTCTAATAGTATTCTTTATAGTAGGTGTCTGTAGCTATTCTCTTTCTTTTCGTTTTTTTTCTCTCTTTATCTTTCTCTCTTTCTCTCTCCTTCCATCTCTCTTCTCCCAACTCTCTCTCCCTGCATCTATACCCCTCTTCCTTTTCCTCTCTCTTTCTCTCTCTCCCAAATGTTTCTCGGAAGGAATGTCAGTTCGCCCATGTTTCTCACCCATTCTCTCTCTCTCTCTCCCTCTTTCTCTTTCACTCTCTCTCTCTCTCACTCTCTCTCTCTCTCTCTCACTCACTCTCTCTCTCTCTCTCTCTCTCTCTCTTTCAAACCCTGAAAAGTTTTACCAACAAAAGGAGCGCCCAGCGGAGAGTGGAGGTGCGACTGGATGCTATGTTCCTTTCTTTATCATCTCAAGGCGTCTGACTTGAAGCTGCATGTGATCTCTCTCCGTCTCGAAATCATGTCGGTCTTCTGTTGTGTTCGGGTTATGTGCTCGGTTTAGGCGAAGGGGGGGGGGGGGGT
>BOPN01000046.1:781585-791585 GCA_017312705.2 Penaeus japonicus
TACACACTCAATCAAGGTAGTCTACCATTGTGTTATATCTTGATGAACGTTTCCAGAAAAATACCTACACATATACGCACAAACACACATACACAAACACACGCATCATAAAAACCCTCAAAACACACAACACACACTCATATAACACACACACACACACACACACACACACACACACACACACACACACACACACACACACACACACTCATCCTCTCTCATAACTATGACGCAAAACCCCTTTCGATCGGTCTATCAACAGGCACTCTACCGCAATTAACTCTACGGGGGTGATCGCCCCGAACCATTTAATTTCCAAGGATTGCGGAAGCCTAACTGAGGAGCCACCGGCCAAGACTTCCATCTCTGTAATAGAGATGGAGGAGATGGGTGGAGGGAGGGAGGAGGGGATGGAGAATGGTTAGGAATGGGGGGGTGGAGGGGCAGATAGAGGAAGGGGAAGGGATGCGAGAGAGAGAAAGAGAGAGAGAGAAAGAGAGAGAGAGAGAGAGAGAGAGAGAGAGAGAGAGAGAGAGAGAGAGAGAGAGAGAGAGAGAGAGAGAGAGAGAGAGAGAGAGAGAGAGAGAGAGAGAGAGAGAGAGAGAGATAGACATGGATATATATCCCTCTTTCTCTTTTTTTTCTCTCTCTCTATCTACAGACACACACACATTCTATCTTTATTCTAAAACGGAACAGAAGTCAACAAAACAAACCGAAATGAGCATAAACAGCCTAATGAAAGTGAAATTAAGTTAACCAAGTAATTAAAATCGTGTAATTAAAAGAAATACTGATTACAAGTGGGAGAGAAAAAGAGGAGGAGAAAAGGTAGCATTTTCATCAAGAGAAAACTCGAAACTTTACTGCTAAAGAGTAAGAGTAATCAGAAGTTTGTGAGAAAAAGATGAGAGAGAGAGAGGGAGAGAGAGAGAGAGAGAGAGAGAGAGAGAGAGAGAGAGAGAGAGAGAGAGAGAGAGAGAGAGAGAGAGAGAGAGAGAGAGAGAGAGAGAGAGAGAGAGAGAGAGAGAGAGAGAGAGAGAGAGAGAGAGAGAGAGAGAGAGAGAGAGAGAGAGAGAGAGAGAGAGAGAGAGAGAGAGAGAGAGAGAGAGAGAGAGAGAGAGAGAGAGAGAGAGAGAGAGAGAGAGAGAGAGAGAGAGAGAGAGAGAGAGAGAGAGAGAGACAAAGAGAGAGAGAGAGAGAGAGAGAGAGAGAGAGAGAGAGAGAGAGAGAGAGAGAGAGAGAGAGAGAGAGAGAGAGAGAGAGAGAGAGAGAGAGAGAGAGAGAGAGAGAGAGAGAGAGGGGGGGGAGAGAGAGAGAGAGAGAGAGAGAGAGAGAGAGAGAGAGAGAGAGAGAGAGAGAGAGAGAGAGAGAGAGAGAGAGAGAGAGAGAGAGAGAGAGAGAGAGAGAGAGAGAGAGAGAGAGAGAGAGAGAGAGAGAGAGAGAGAGAGAGAGAGAGAGTGGGGAGAGAGAGAGAGAGAGAGAGAGAGAGAGAGAGAGAGAGAGAGAGAGAGAGAGAGAGAGAGAGAGAGAGAGAGAGAGAGAGAGAGAGAGAGAGAGAGTGAGAAAGAGAGAAAGCGAAGATAGTCGTACAGCAAGAAAAAAAAGGTAAAAAATACAGAGAGCGCGAGAGAAAATACAAAAGCCTCTTGGTACCCGCCCCCCTAAAAAAAAAAAAAAAAAAAAAAAAAAAAAAAAAAAATCAAACAGCAAAAGAACAACAGAGAAGCCATCCGCCCTAGCTTTCCCCACCAACGAAGCAGAAGGACGAGGTCAGATAGGGTCACAAGGAAAGACACAAAGAGGGAAATATCAGGCGACAGGACAAGGCTGCGTCTCTCCGGGATGAGAAACCGACACGAGAATGAGCTCTGGCAGGCTTTAAGGTCCCTTTATTAGAGGAAGACTGAAGGAAAGAAGATACTGTGTGTCGAGGTCTCGGAAAAGTTATTCTGGGCATGACTGGGTGGAGTCAGGAAAATAAACTATAGGCATTATAGGTAACACCACCACTACTACTACTACTATTACTTTTACTACATCTACTATTGCTTCTACTTCTACTACTACTATTACTACATCAACTGCTATTACTATTTCTACATTTCATTACATTAAAGAAATAAGAAATTGATTTCAAATAATTTCAAACGAGGTCTGCCTACGCTGCCGCTTGTTGCTTAACATAGATCATGCACATGACATTGTACGTCTGGCTTTCATTCACTTAGCCGAGCACTTAAGTGACTCCTGTACCTCCTTCTACGAGAAAGGCTGTCTTGGGGCACGCTGTCTGAGTTCCTCTCAAACACAGGGGAGCAGATTGGAGAGACAAGATAGAGAGAGGGGAAGCGGGGGAGAGAGAAAGAGAGATAGAGGGAGTAAGAGAGAGAGAGAGGGAGGGAGGGAGGGAGGGAGGGAGAGAGAGAGAGAGGGAGAGAGAGAGAGAGAGAGAGAGAGAGAGAGAGAGAGAGAGAGAGAGAGAGAGAGAGAGAGAGAGAGAGAGAGAGAGAGAGAGAGAGAGAGACTTTTTCTCTTACTCTTTCTCTTACTCAATGTCCATAAACCTTCGAAGATTTGCACTTGGGCATACGTGCAATCTTCTTGAGACTGAGAGGCACTTTCGGTGTCCTCCAAGCCAACTGAAATTGGGCACCTCCAGGCAACCCACGGGGTCTGTTTAAAAGGGACAGTAAAAAGCCTTGGCCTTATGTGTGTTATGACTAGTTAGAAATTACACACACACACACACACACACACACACACACACACACATACACACACACATATCTATCTATCTATCTATCTATCTATCTATATATATATATGTGTGTGTGTGTGTGTGTGTGTGTGTATTAATTTTTTGTTTTATGGATGTACCTGTAGAATGGTCAACAACCCCTACCATTAGAAAAATCCCAGTCTCAGGCCAGAAGTGTGACGTCACATACTGTCAAAATCTTTGGCGCAGAAGGTGTTTGGGTCAAGATACCAGCTTTAACTTCAAGTACTTGAGGAGATTGCCACACCAGTCATATTTTATCTACCAAGGGAGGAACTCTTGGCGCGGATCAGGAGGCTTCGCAAGGAGCTGGCCGCAACTAAATTCCAGTTATGCTATTTCAGCAACATGATTGAAGCTCTGCCTGAAAAGAGGGATATCCTTGACAGTGCCCTTGCATACCCATTGCTACTAAGACCAGTGCACTGCAGGAACGCCAAAGGTCAGTTGCTTGCTCGCCTTATTCGGAGAAATACGTCTGGGAAACACGAATTGAAGAGGAGGATGAAATTATATATAATTATATATATATATATATATATATATATATATATATATATATATATATATATATATATATATATGTATGTGTGTGTGTGTGTGTGTGTGTGTGTGTATGTATGTATATATATATATATATATATATATATATATATATATATATATATATATATATATATATATATATATATATATATATAAAGAAAGCAGAGGCAGAAGAGACAGCAGCCTTCTGAGACTGGGCACCCTAGTCAGCAGCAAAGCCATAACCCACCTGTGCAGCGTTGTCAACTAATTGGGTGACAATGCCGCAGAACTAACCAGACCGTCCCCCAGAGGTGATAGGCAGGCAGCACACACCAAGATAAAGTACTGCCATTGGAGGAACACACACTGATGCTGTGGGAATGGGAATAAACTGACAGGAAAGCCATCGACTGGGATGTAGAGCTACTGTCAGCAGGCAGAGTGCTTCACTGACATTCTTCCGGAACTTAAAAACAGGTCGGTGCCACTCAGGCAACTGACCAGCCGTGCTTTGCCCTTCAGTGTCGTGCTGCATCAGAGGAAAAGCATTGTGCTTGACTAAGACATAGATAGAATCCAACTCAGAGGAACAAGGCTCTCCGTAAGCAGGCTGCTTTGCATGTGTCTAATACCCTACGTTGGGCTATACAGCAGTGGGAATCAGACACTGAAAACAAACTGAAAAATGGACAGATTAGAAATAAACAGTTACCTTGTTAAGGACAGGGAAGGAGATATGAGGGATGGAGTAATTCCACCTCTCAATAACCTGGGTGGGGAGATGTCTCTTAATGATCTCTTAGCCAATCTCGTGGCCCGCCATTTGCCAGTGAAATAACAGAGGTCCAGAGATGGCTCCTCCGCAATTGCCTTCCATGACCTCTAAGAAAAATACTGAAACTGTCAACTTCCTTCACTGAAGTCTTGCCATACCTCAAAGACTTAAGTGAACGCAAAGAAGCAGGTTCAAACTTAAATAGCTTACAAGACTATTTTCACAACCACTACCAAAGGCTTGTAGTTTGTGGTAAGATCTCTGACTCACACCTGATCAGAGCTGGAAGTGTCCTTGGCCCTTGCTCTGGAACATAGATGCAATGGCTTACACTTGTCCTTGAGGGTAAGGCTTGTGCTGATGATGTTACCTTGTCTGTATGAGATGTGCCCCAGAGGAAGAGTTGGCAACAGTGTCATAGTTGAATACCCATCCGAACAGCATCATAGAAGGGGGAAGCATGTGGCAAGTAAAGTTTGCATCACTTAAAGTTCAACCAAGGATCATTAGTAGATCAAAAAACAAAATCCTGCTCTACTTCACCGCAACAAGACCGGAAACAGTGCGTAGCATCAATATCCTTACCATTACTTATGACAAACAATTCAAGAATCACATTGAAGAAATTGCAAGAAAGGTCTCTGGATAACTTGCATCAACAAGAACCACAAGAGGGAGACATTCTACAAGGCTCAAGTTCGGCCTTTTAATCATGTACACACCACTCGCTTGGCGCGTTGTAGCATTCAAACACATCCCTCACCTAGACAAAATACGAGATAGAGCAAAACAAACCATTCATGATGGAAACACTAAAGATATTCCAAACCTCCAGAATCTGCAACAAGAGGAGGGACGCAGCTGGACCAACGACCTTATTCAAAATACAGCATCCGCGCAGCATCACATCTTCAGCCACTGCATCAACCAGTACGAAAGGGACAGCATACCATGAGAGCTGTAGAACGAGCGCCTGTCGCTCTGATAGAAACCCGGTGTTACGCTCTCCATCAACAGAGGCAGTTCATACCCAAATATGTTATGTTGTGGAATGCTGTTTTAAATGATTTTATGGACGCAGAACAACACACTCTTCAACGTTTTAACTGTCTTGTAAATGCTGGCCTATATTTTTAACTCTTAAGTTATTTATCAAAATCATAACTAGTGTATTTTTAGACCTTCCTTAAGTACATACGGTGTGTAATGTATATAGCCCTGGTTAACTTTCAGATAGCCTTCCATAATAACTTTAGCTTTTTAAATTAATTGAATCTGAATTGTCATAACAGGTAACAATCATGATCCAGTGAAACATAGAATTAATGTGTAAGACAGAGAGAGAGAGAGAGTGAGAGAGAGAGAGAGAGAGAGAGAGAGAGAAAGAGAGAGAGAGAGAGAAAGAGAAAGAGAAAGGGAATTAGAAAGAGAAAGAGAAAGGGAAAAGGCAAGGGAAAGAGAAATAGAAAGAGAAAGAGAGAGAGAGAAAGAGAAAGAGAAAGAGAAAGAGAAAGGGAATTAGAAAGAGAAAGGGAAAGGGAAAGGGAAAGAGAGAGAGAATAGAGACAGAGAGAGGGAGAGAGAGAAGAGGAGAGAACAGAAGAGAGAGAGAGGTGGCACCCCCTCCAGATGACGGGTTGAGTTAAGATTGTTCTTCTTTTTTATGCAACGTCATCGTCTTCTTCCTGCCAGTCTCTCCCTATCCTGCTTCTATCCATGACCTATTTCCTCCTCTCAGTCTATCCATGTCCTATTTCCTCCTATTCAGTCTATCCATGTCCTATTTCCTCCTATTCAGTCTATCCATGTCCTATAACCTCCTATCAAGTCTATCCCTGAGCTGTTTCTTTCTGTCTAGCCTCTCCCTGTCCATTGGAGGAAGCAATTTCGCGAGGTGGCTCTGCATTGTTGCCTAATTTATTTCGGCAATAACTATCTTTTTTACAACCTCGACAGGGACGGCTACTCAACGCCTGACCAACTTTTGTGATTTCAGTTTGCGAAAATCGACATTGCTACCGTATCGCATTGAAACAGTTTTGACAAATTTTATCTTAAACTTATTTCTACTACTACTACTTCTACTACTATTACGATTACTATTACTACTACCACTACTATTACTACTATTACTACTATTAATATTACTACTACTACTACTACTACTTCTATTACTATTACTATTATTATCATAATTACTGATACGGAATCAATGCTACTACAAGCATTTTTTTTCTGGGAATGGGAGATTATACTCTACAATAATAGCAGGAAAAAAAACAATACAAATAAACATTAAGATAAAAGGAAAAGGAAAAAGTATAAAACAAAGAATAAAAAAAAGAAAAAAAGAAAGAAAAAATCATTGGAACATCATCAACACTCCCCCCCGCCCCCCACATTAAAAAAAAAGATAAAAAAGTCGACAAAAAGTTTAGAATAGGTAAAAGAATAAGGGGAAAAATCGCTCTCTCGTTAAATTCTCATTTCGAAGATAGATCGAAAGACTTAAGATATCGAGATGCAAATAGGCCAGCAAAAAAATTGAATATATTACGCCCTTCCTTTGCTAATGGGCGTTTGTCTCATTTGGTTTCTCTCGTGATTTTTTGCGTTTTTTTGTTTTGTTTATTTTTGTCATTTGATTCTGCTTTTGTTGTTTGTGAGGTGTTGTTATTATTGTTAATCTTATTATTATCATGATTATCGTTATCATTATCATCATCATCATCATTATTAATATTATTATCATTATTATAATAATTATTATTATTTTCATTATTAATATTATTATCATTATCATTATTATCATCAACACCATCACTACCATCACCACCGCCACCATCACTATCCTCATCATTAGCACTATTGGTCCTCTTGATATGACTTGGGATGCCAATATAGTTTTCTTCCAAGCAAAATAGATAATAACAACAAAAATAAATATTTTTGGTTATTCTTCCTTTCCTCTCTCACTATACACCACACAGAAAAATACTCAACAAAATAACTATCCAGTGAGAATTACACTGGATATTTTAACAGAGAAGGGTACCTGGAAAGCAATATATGTGTATGTAGTTGTACTCTGCGGGCGGTGAGAGAGAGAAAGCAGGTACAAATAGAGAGAAAGAGAGAGAGAGAGAGAGAAAGAGAAAGAGAAAGAGAAAGAGAAAAATAAAAAAGAAAGAGAAAAAAGAAAGAAAGAGAGAGAGAGAGAGAGAGAGAGAGAGAGAGAGAGAGAGAGAGAGAGAGAGAGAGAGAGAAAGAAGAAAGAGAGGGGAAAGAGAGAGAGGGAGAGAAATGAGAGTAAGAATAAGACAGAGAAAACAAACGAGATAACGTTATACAGTATACAGATAGATAGATAGATAGATAGATAGATAGATAGATAGATAGATAGATAGATAGATAGATAGATAGATAGATAGATATATAGATAGATAGATAGATAGACATATGTAGATAGATAGATAGATAGACATATGTAGATAGATAGATAGATAGATAAATAGATAAATAGATAAATAGATAAATAGATAGATATATAGATAGATAGATAGATAGATAGATAGATAGATAGATAGATAGATAGATAGATAGGTAGATAGAAAGAGAGAGAGAGAGAGAGAGAGAGAGAGAGAGAGACGTAGGCTGCTTGACGCGACCTCTGCGCCTGCCTGTAACAAGCGGACAGTGATGTTCTTCTGTTTAAGCCATTGGCAGGCTTGCTTTTCCTCATATTCTATTGGAATTAATCTTATCTGCTGTTGAATATCCTTTTGATTTAACGCTTTACCTTTTTTTTTATCCTATGATCTATTTTTGCCTTTTGTGTGTGTGTGTGTTTTTTAAACTTTATTTTTGTTTGTTTTTGTTGCACAGGGTGGAATTCCAAAACGTTCGTATTTTTTATTTTGGTGCTCTCTCTCTCTCTGTTGTCTCTCTCTCTCTCTCTCTCTCTCTCTCTCTCTCTCTCTTCTCTCTCTCTCTCTTTCTCTATTGTTTTCTCAATTGTTTTCTCTCTCTCTTTCTCTCTCTCTTTCTCTATTGTTTTCTCTCTCCCATTCACTCACTTCCTTGATTGCGGGAACCTTTAGGGAGACAAGCCTGTTTCCAAACGCACGGTTGATTGCTGGAGTTGATGTTTTCGCGTCGGTAGGCTTGTCAAGGTTTGCAATCTTTGGGTTGCAACTAGTGTGGTGCCAGTGAGTGCGGGTATCAGTCAGTCTGGGTGTCAATGAGTGCTTGTTAGTTTGCGTGGTGTCAGCTGCATGGTGTCAGAATGTTTGGTATCTGAATGCGTGGTGTCAGAGTGTGTGATGTCAGTGAGTTTTCAACAGTATGTTGGTGCTCAGGACAGTGTCAAGTATACGGTGTCAGTCAGTGTGGTGCAGATGAATACGATAACAGTTATTGATGTGTCAATTAATGTAGTGTCAGACTAAGGCAGTGATTCCCAAAGTGTGCCGCGGCACACTATCCGCACACTAGTGTTCGGTCATTATCTCCTTGGTGTGCCGCGAAAATAATATAATTTTGCTGGATTTCGAGAATTCCTCACACTGATCAGCGAGAATAAGTCTGAAACTATAGTCTAAGACTATATCTATATCTATCTATCTATCTATCAAAGGGCAGGTGTGCCGCCAAAATATTGGTTGTTTCTTAGCGTGCCGTCATACTAAATAGTTTAAGAACTACTGGACTAAGGTGTCGCATCAGTGCAGTGTCAGTCAATGCAGTGTCGATGGTAGAAATGTGGCACTCGCACTCTGAATGGCTACCTGTCACCTGTGTTGCTAATTGGGACGGCAAACCCCGACAGGAATCCGAGGTGAACTCTGGGGGAGTACATAATGGAAACGTGCGAGTGTGGATGGTATGATGTATCCTGTGTTAAATGCAGGCGCTGGCTGGTTATAATGTGTAGCCGAGATGTGAGTTAATATGGAGAAGCAGCAGCATTATGCTTAAGTAAAAGCGTACAGGGTTCACACACATGTACACAAGCAAGCGCATGCAGACGTCATACATACGTACACAAACGCAAACACGCACACGAACACACACAAACACACACATACAAAACACAGATACTCCCATACACACGCACACAAACACATCCCCTCCACACACACCCTAGGAACCACACAATACGAAGATAAAGGAAAGAGAGAGAATGAAAGGAAAAAACAACAGCAACAGAAAAACAAAAACAAAAACGAAATGAACCTCACGTCCCGAGAAATTAGATTTTCTATCACAGTAATCAAGCGACGGACCAGGGTTCTAATTTTAAATTTATGCTAATTGTCTTTTGCCACTGACGGAGCCACGGATCAGGGGAGGAGGAGGAGGAGGAGGAGGAAGAGGAGGAGGAGGAGGAGGAGGAGGGGGAGGAGAAAAAGGAGGGAGAGGAGGAGGAGGGAGAGGAGGAAGAGAAGGAGAGGAGGAGGAGGAGGAGGAGGAGGAGGAGGAAGAGGAGGAGGAAGAGGAGGAGGGGGAAGAGGATGAGGAGGAGGGAAGGAGGAAAAGCAGGAGCAGGAGGAACAGGAGGAGGAAATGGTACAGAAAGAAAAGAAGAGAAAGACGAAAGAAGTTTTTTTTGTTGCCTGTTGTTGATCATTCTGTGGAATCGGTCTTTGTCTGTCTGTCTCCACCCATCTATCTTTCTGTTTGTCTATCTGTATTGCCACAGTCTATCCAAATCACTGTCCGAACAGGCTAGAAAAATTACTCCACTAGGATCTCATTCGCAAACCGTGTTCGAACCCGTGCACTTCGAAGCATCCGAGTCTCACCCGAACGGCGGCCATGTTTTCTCTCAGGTTCTTGTGGAAACCGGTGGACTAAATCTACGGTATTTGAAGTGCTGATGGATAAGTTACATATCTGATATTTGGTTATAATTG
>BOPN01000046.1:806585-809085 GCA_017312705.2 Penaeus japonicus
GAGAGAGAGAGAAAGAGAAAGAGAAAGAGAAAAAGGAAGAGAGAGAGAGAGAAATAGCGATAACGAAACACAGAAACAAACACGTCCAAGTACCCACAAGAAACACAAACAAACACACAAACACACAAACACACAAACACACAAACACACAAACACACAGGTTCACACTTAATGTAACATTAACATGGAAAATCGACCTCCAATAAGCCGTGTGTATTTAACCAATTCAAAAATGTGTCTCCCCTGTGACGGCTTTTGAATTATTATTTAAGGTGAAGTGACATACATATAAATGGTTGTCAAAGCTCCCTCTCCGCCTCCCCCCTGCACCCTCCCCACCCCACCCCACCCCATTTCTTTTTTATAAGCCTATTCGGATTTTATCGTTTTGTCAAAAAAGCTTTTGTTTATCAATGACTTCCGTGATTAATCGTCCAATTATTTAGCAGGGAGAGGTCAATGTGCTTTAATACTGTTTATTTTTATCTTTGTTTCACATATTTTTATTGTTTTACTGATGTCTGTACTTTTTTTTTTTTTGGGGGGGGGGGATTTAAATAGATAGTCTTGTTGCATTATATTATCTTGTTTTGTCATTCTGTTTTTTTGTTGTTGTTTTTTGTTTATTTTTATTTCTATCTAATAGTTTTAATCACATTTTTCTTTTATTTATCCAATTATTCTTTAGTTTCCCTGATCCCATTTTCATTCTCTTTTATATTTCCTTTCAGCTCTCTCGTCTCATGCATTTCTTTTCCTTTTGTTGTGGTCTTACCTCACTCATCTCAAGTTACATGTCTTTTTTTATTTTTTTTAAATCTCTTCCATCGCATCTAAATTTTAATCTTTATTTTGATTTCTTGTTATCTTATGTCATCTCACTTTCATTTCTCTAAAATCATGTCATCTTATTTATTTTGCTTTTATCTCCCACATTTCAAATAATTTTCTCTCTTCTCTTACTTTCAATTCTCTCAACTCATGTCATCTCATGTCACATCTATCTTCTATCATATCATTATTTCTCTCACCTCGACTCATCTCCTTTCGATTGTCCCTTCATCTCTCTCACCTCAAAGCACCTCATTTCACATCACCTCACCTCATCTCCACCATGCTTTTCTTCTTCATATCTTCCCCTTTATTTATCCTTTCACTTCTGGTTCCCTATTCTTTTTCTTTTCCTTTCTCTCTTCTTTCATTTTTCTCTTCCTTTATACCATCCTTTTCTCCTATTCTGTGTCACCCTTTCTGCATTATCAGGCTTCCCCTTCTACTTAATTGCTCCCTTTCACTTTCACTTGCATAACCACATAGGCTCTCTCTCTCTCTCTCTCTCTCTCTCTCTCTCTCTCTCTCTCTCTCTCTCTCTCTCTCTCTCTCTCTCACATACACACACACATCCATCCATCCATAAATGCGCTCATACGTACATATATGTATAAACATACATACATATATACATATAATACATCCATGCACATACATGTATGAATACATACGCAAATAAATACACATACACGCATTCAGTGATATATAATAAATAAGATAATAAATATGATGATGATAATGCTAGGAATGATAGTATTGATAAAAATAGTGATGATAGTAATAATGACAGTGATAATGATGATGATAATGATACTGGTGATTATGATGATGATTATAGTAATGGTATTGATGCTAATGATAAGAATTATGATGATATGAAACATGGTATCAGCAATAATGATTATAATAATCGTAACATTGATATTGATTATTATGTTAAGGATAACAATAATAATGGTAACGTTGATGATAATAATGGTAATGATAACGACAATAATATTGATAGTAATAGGGATAATAATAAGAATTCTAATGATAATAATGACAAAAGTGATGATATGAATAACAATAATAATAACGATAATAACAATAACGATAATAACAGTGATAATTACAACCACGACGACAAAATAAAGAAAAAAAATAACGATAAAATACGCGAAATACGAGAAACATCGCGAGAATTCGAGGGGCAAAATATCCGTATCATAAAATATTTCATGGCCGTCATTACTTCCTCCCTCTCACACAATCTTGGTGCCGCAAGCATCAAAAGAAGCTGTGACTTTAAAGCAAGCTGTGATTGGATTGTCTCCTCTGAGCGCGGAATCTCCTGTCTTGGGGAGGGGGGGATGCAAGCACAAGCAACTTCTTGGTAAAGGAAGATGTGATGGGGGAGAAGGGAGGGGGGACGGGAGAGGGGGACGGGGAAAGGGAAGGAGGGAAGGGGAGGGGGGCAATGGGAGGGAAAGAGAAGGGAGAGAGAGGGGAGGGGGACAATGGGATCGGAAGGGAAGGGGGAGAGGGGAGGGGGACAATGGGAGGGTCTTCTGGTCGTTTTAACCTTCTCTCCCAGACGTTTTCAACCCCTTCCCCCCTCTGGTCGTCCTTGCCCCTCCCCCTAGACGTCTCTACCTTCCTCCTCCTTCTCCTCCTCCTCCACCAACCC
>BOPN01000046.1:821585-824085 GCA_017312705.2 Penaeus japonicus
AGAGAGAGAGAAAGAGAAAGATAGAACGAGAGCGAGAGAGAAAGAGAGAAAGAGAAAGAGAAAGACGAAAAACACTCATGAAAATCCCCCACACACCCATATAACACACACACACACGCAATCTTTCCACCAATCTCAAGAATGTTAAGCTTTCTAACTGAGCGACGGACGCCCATCCCCAGCGGAACAAACACACACATACCGCCCTATGCCGCCCCATCGCGCCCACACTCCCTTCCATGGCACGGCAGGGTAATCAACATCCTTACCTTGACCGCATGCTTGCAGTAGCGCTTGCTGAGTTCCGGGCATGCCAAATCCACAAGCAGCCGACTGTGAAACGTATTCGCTAATGGCGGGGCGTTTCGAAAGCTTTCGGTTGTTTCCTTTGAGTTTCACTGGAGTTCGGATGTGTGGTTGCGTCTGGTTGCGGCTTGGATGAGATACATGCTGTTGGTAGTGTGGTTTGTGTATTTCTGAGCCTGGTTGCATGTTTGTCTACGTCTGTTCTTCCTGTTCTTGTTTTTTTTTCTCTCTCTCTCTCTCTTTGAGTCTCGTTCTTTCTCGCATTCTCTCTTTGACTCTCTCTTTCTCTCTTCTCTTCTCCTTCCCCCTTTATATCTGATTAAGTTTATCCATCTACCTGACTATCTATCTATCTACCTATTCATCTATCTATCCATCAATCTACCTACCTCTTTCTCTATCTATATATCTATCTGTTAAACACACACACCCCCTCCCCTCCCCTCCCCTCCCCCCCCACACACACAACATGCATACTCTCCCACAGCAAAATATTTACGCAAACTTAGACAAGCAATTCCCCCGTCCCGATTGACACGCAAACAGCCTCTCTGTCAAAACAACGTCTGGCAGTTCTTTAAAGCAGTAAATTGCCGTCGCAGGTTTCACTTCATTCTTCCTTCCATCTCCAGAGCAGAGGACAAGAAGGGTATTTAAAGCCCTCGCGAAGATGGGAGAGATGGCAGCATCCTCTCGGTGGAGATAACTAGCAGGAGATTCTTACGCAATCCTTTCGTGAGATGTTTGTTTGGAATGTTTGGTTATTTGTTTGTTTTTTTCATTTCTATTTCATCTCTATTGGTTTGAATTTTTCGCTTCGTTCTATGCTTTTTTATTATTATTATTATTATTATTATTAATATCATTATTATTATTATTATTATTATCATTATTATTATTATTGTTATTATAATTATGATTATTATATGTTTCGTTCTATCTCTCCTTCTCTACTTCTTTTTTGGCTTCTCTCTCTTCTCCCTCTACTTGACCTCCTACCCCCACCCCCCCTACTGGACCTCCCAACCCCCTCTCCACCCCAAATTGGCCTCCTATCCCCTCCTCTCCACCCTCTACTTGGCCTCCTATCCCCCCTCCACCCCCATCTTCGTCCAATGTCATATAATGCCTGATCTCAATCTGCAACTTGGCTTAAGATTAACAGAGAAGGAAAAATGTATATTTTTTTTGTAGCTGAATGACAGTGCGTACATCATCTCAAGAGTTATGATTTAGAAGTAAAAATAGAAACACTACCTCTTCCCTCTCCTCCTCTTCTTCTTTCCTCCTTCCTCTCTCTCTTCTTCCTTCCTCCCTTTCCTCCCTCCCTCCCTCCCCTCTTCAACCTCCTCCCCCTCCTTCAATTCCCCACTCCTTCCTCTTCCTCTTCCCCCATCTTCATCCTTCCCCTCTCCTCCCCCATACCCCCCTTTTCCCCCCATGCCGAGCCCTCCTCTTCCCCTCCCCCCACCACCCACCCCCACCTCCGCCCGCACAGCCGCACACACTTCTCGTCGAGTTCACAAGTATCTCACGCCGCCGCCCACGTTCCGCCCACAACCCACCCACAACTCTCTGTCCTCTTCCTCTTCCTCTTCCCTTCCTACCTCCCCCTCCTCTCCTCTTCCTCTCCTCCCCTCCCCTATCCCCCACCCCCCGGCTTGATGATAGACGTTAAGAGAAGCTCAAGTTTAGTCAAGATTTTTGTTTTGTTTTCATTTTTTTCACTTCTTTTCACTTTTTTTTAGGGGGACGGAGGGAGTACGGGGGAGGGGGAAGGGAAAGATGGAGGGAGGAAGAAAGGGAGGGAGGGAGAAAGAGGGGAAAGGGAGAGATGGAGGGAAGAAGAAAGGGAGGGAGGGAGAAAGAGAGGAAAGGGAGAGATGGAGGGAGGAAGAAAGGGAGGGAGGGAGAAAGAGGGGAAAGGGAGAGATGGAGGGAGAAAGAAAGGGAGGGGAGGAGAAAGAGGGGAAAGGGAGAGGGGGAGGAACGAGGAAAGGACGGGAGTGAGGGAGAAAGAGGGGAGAGGTAGAGGGGAGAAGGAGAGGGGGAAGAACAAGGAAGGGATGGGAGGGAGGGAGAAAGCAGGAAAGTGGAATTATTCCTCCTCTCAGGGATTTGTGACAAGAGGGTTTGCTGTTGTTGTGTTTGTAGTTTACTTTTTTTCTACTTTTTTTTCTCTCTTACTGAGGCA
>BOPN01000046.1:829085-831585 GCA_017312705.2 Penaeus japonicus
GAGGAAAAACAAACACGGCAAGAGAAAAAACAAAAACAAAAACAAAACGAGAGAGAGAAAGAAGATGAAGAAAGGGTGAGAAAAATAAGAGTGATAAAGATAGGGTGAGACGAGGTGAGGGAGAACGCCAGTAGATCTAAGTGCTGTAACAAGGCTGATGAATATTCCTCCCTTACTCAAGATGTTTAGCTTGGCCATAATCTCAACCTTTATGAGGCTGCCCTGCAAGTGCGCACTGTGAGGATGGCCGGGGGGAGGAGAGGGAGGGATGGGGAGGAGATGGAGGGAGGGGGAAGAGAGGGAGGGAGGGAGGGAGAGGGAGGGGGAGAGGGAGGGAGGGAGAGAGGGAGGGAGGGGGAGGAGGGAGGGAGGGAGGGGGAGGAGGGAGGGAGGGGGAGGGGGAGGGAGGGAGGGGGAGGGAAGGGAGGGGGGGGGGGGGGAGGGGAGGGAGGGAGGGGAGGGGGGAGGGGGAGGAGGGAGGGAGGGAGGGAGGGGGGGAGGGGGAGGGAGGGGGGGAGGAGGGGGGAGGAGGGAGGGGGAGGGAGGGGGAGGGAAGGAGGGAGGGAGGAAAGGGAGGGAGGGAGGG
Organism: Penaeus japonicus; assembly: GCA_017312705.2. Classification (NCBI taxonomy): domain Eukaryota; kingdom Metazoa; phylum Arthropoda; class Malacostraca; order Decapoda; family Penaeidae; genus Penaeus; species Penaeus japonicus. The sequence continues at coordinate 829,672 of BOPN01000046.1, forward strand.
AGGGGGGGGAGGAGGGAAGGAGGGAGGGAGGGAGGGAGAGGGAGGGAGGGAGGGAGGGAGAGGGAGGGAGGGAGGGAGGGAGGGAGGGGGGGAGGGAGGGAGAGGGAGAGAGAGGGAAGGAGGGAGAGAGAGAGAGGGAAGGGGGGAGGGAAGGGAAGGGGAAAGGGGGAGAGGGAGAGAGAGAGGGAAGGGGGGGAGGGAGGGAGAGGGAGAGGGAGGGGGAGGGGGTGGGAGAGGGAGAGGGAGAGGGGGAGGGAGAGGGAGGGGGGGAGGGAGAGGGAGAGGGAGGAGAGGAGGGAGAGGGAGGAGAGGGAGGGAGAGGGAGGGAGGGAGGGAGGGGGGGGGGGGGGGGGGGGGGGGGGGGGGGGGGGGGGGGGGGGGGGGGGGGGGGGGAGGGAGGGAGGGGGAGGGAGAGGGAGGGAGGGGGGGAGAGAGAGAGAGAGGGAGGGGGGAGAGAGAGGGAGGGAGGGAGGGAGGGGGAGTTGGGAAGGGAGGGAGGGAGGGAGGGAGGGAGGGAGGGAAGGAAGGAGAGAGAGAGGGAGGGAGGGGGAAGAGAGGAGGGAGGGAGGGAGGGGGAGGAGAGGAGGGAAGGAGAGAGGGGGAGGGAGGGAGGGAAGGGAGGGAAGGGAGGGAGGGAAGGGAGGGAGGGAGGGAAGGGAGGGGGAAGGGAGGGAGGGAGGGGAGGGAGGGGGGGAGGGGAGGGAGGGGGGAGGGGGAGAGAGAGAGAGAGAGGGAGGGGGAGAGGGAGAGGGAGAGAGAGAGAGAGAGAGAGAGAGAGAGAGAGAGAGGAGGGAGAAGAGGATGAGGAGAAGGATAAGGGGAAGAGAGGGAGGGAGGGAGGGGGAGGAGAGGGAGGGAGAAAGGGAGGGGGAGGAGAGGGAGGGAGGGGGAGGAGAGAGACGGAGGGAGGGGGAGGAGAGGGAGTGGGAGAGGAGGATGAGTAGGGAGAGAGAGGGGAGTCGAAGGGAGGGAGGGAGAAGAGGATGAGGAGAGGGAGAAGGGGAAGAAAGAGGGGAGGAAGAGGAGGATGAGGAAGGAATGAGAGGAAAAGGCGGGAGGGAGAGGAGAGGGAAGGGAAGAGGAGGATGAGGAGAGAGAGAAGGGAAAGAAAGGGGAGAGAGAGAGGAGGATGAGGAGGGAATGAGAGGAGAGAGAGGGAGGGGGATGGGAGGAAGAGTGCCCCCCATACCCCCTCCCCTCTCGTAATGCCTTGTCCTGGCCAGTCATCATTTATAGGCCGCCCCTTTGGTATGGGGGTATTGGGGTAGGGGGGAGATAGGGGGTGCTAGGCCCTATTTTTAAGAGGAGAGAGAGAGAGAGAGAAAGAGAAAGAGAGAGAGAGAGAGAGAGAGAGAAAGAAAGACAAAGATAGATAGATATATAGATAAATAAGAGAGAGAGAGAAAGAAAGAAAGTCAGAAAGATAAAAAGAAAAAGAGAGAAAGAGAGACATAAGCAGAGAGAGAGAAAAAAAAAAGAAAAAAAAAAAAAAAAAAAAAAAAAAAAAAAAAAAAAAAAAAAAAAAAAAGGGTAAGGACAAAGCAAGGAAAGAGGGAGTGTTCAGCTTACCTCTTGTTTGACTTAGCTGTTGAAGAGCGCTTGCAAATACTGGCGGGCGCATTGAAGCCAACAAGAGTTTGTGCTTAGTTGGTTGAGGGAAAAGAACTTTACATAGCACGTGGCAATAGGAAGGTAGGTAGGTAGGGATCCTCTATGTAGCGGGAAAGTGGTGTGGTTCTTGAGGATGAGGGCGTGGGGGGGGGGGGGGGAGGGAGATGACGAAAGAAAGGAGTGAGAGAGGGAATAAAGGGAGAAGGAAAGGGAAAGAGGGTGAGGGAGAGAAAGGAAAAGAGTGGGGGGGGGGGGGGGGAAGAAGAGGACGGGAGAAGGAGAATATGGAGAAAGTCTCTGGAT
>BOPN01000046.1:836585-839085 GCA_017312705.2 Penaeus japonicus
AGGAGGAGGAGAAGGACGAAAAGAAGACCAAAAAGATGGTACTGATTATCATGAATACGTGAAATTTAGGAAAAAATAAAAAATGGAGAGAAGGTAGAAAATAAAAAGATAAAGAAGAAAGAAGACGAGGCAAGGAAAAAACAATGATGAAAAGGAGAGAGAGAGAGAGAGAGAGAGAGAGAGAGAGAGAGAGAGAGAGAGAGAGAAATAAAGAAGCAGACGGAGACAACAAGAGAACAACAGCTGCTTCAGAAGCCACACTGGGTCAACTGCCACTCAATAAACCTCTTGTTCTGAATAAGCTGCAGCTCTGAAGCGTCAAGCCGTAAACTCCATACAAAAGTTCCGGTAAGCTTCAGGTATACAAACCCAAACACATCATTTATTCAACCCAAAGGACTAATAGTGAACTACAGCGCATTTGGGTAACATTGACCGGTGTTGCAATGCTTCGAAATGGCACGATCCTACGCCGTTCCCTGAAGCCGGCTCACGTTCGTTCCCTTGGTGGTCGCTCCATCAGCATTATCTATCGTATGATTTTTTGACGTTATCGTACCTCACTAGAAGATTGGATGTTCTCCAGGAAGAGGAGAAAAATGATGTAGAAGTGGCTATGATAAGAAAAAGAAAATACGTCTCAGTTGGGATGGTTGAAACTGTCCACTAGAGGTGCATTGTGTTTGAGAAATATTTGTTCACGAATATTAACCAATCATAGCTAAGCTTAACCGACCCTTAACCAATCACAGACTTTGTTTACGTTACAAGGCGGAACACTCGTTTAGTCTACAAGTTTGTTTTAAATTACCCACTGTATTTAAGTGGTTATATAGTGCTTTATGGGAAAGAAAAAAACATGAATATACGATACCATTCTTAATGAGGCATTCTACAGACGCCAATTATTCCCTCTCTTAAGAAACATATAGACTTTACATAACGAAACTCAGCACACATTAATGTTTCGAATACTGGGACAACATTCAACGGAAACACTTCTACTGAACGAATCGGTAGCATGGTTTATTATGTCTTAAACTTATGCAAACGCCAGAATGACCTTTCGTAAAGGCGATATTTAGAGACTCGACTTTACAATGAATGCATACAATAGAAACAGTCGATCACAACAAATTGAAAGTATAAAGTGGTTGTTCATTTATGATTATGTATATAAATAAATATATATATATATATATATGTATATACATATATATATGTATATATATACATATATACAGAGAGAGAGAGAGAGAGAGAGAGAGAGAGAGAGAGAGAGAGAGAGAGAGAGAGAGAGAGAGAGAGAGAGAGAGAGAGAGAGAGAGAGAGAGCGACGGCGCGGTCCTTACGTGGCGCAGGCGAGAACGAGCCAGAGAGAAGGAGGGGCGGGAGGTGGGATGGAGGGGAAGCGGAGGGAAGGGGGGCGGGGCGATGGAGGGAGGGCTAGTCTGGTAATCCCATCATAGTCCGTCAGCTTCCCTTTACACTCCTCCTCCCTCCTGCCCTCCCCTCCCTCCCTCCTTTCCTCTCTTCTTCCTTCCCTCCCTCCCCTCTTTCCTTCATCCCTCCCCTCCCTTCCTTCTTGCTCTCCTCCTCCCTCTTCTCCCCCTCCCTACCTGCACTCTCTTCTCTCCTCTCCCTAACTCACCCCCTTCCTCCCTCTCCCCAAGCCCTTACCTCCCTCTCTCCTACTCCCCCCCCACCCTCACCTCCCTCCCTCCTACCCCCCACCCCCCCTCAATCCCTCCCCCCCCTCCATCTCCCTCTCTCCAACAAGCACATGAGGAGATTAGAGTGAGTAAGTGGGGGGGTATGTGAATGTGGCAAGGGAGGGGGATAAACACACTACAGCCCCAAACTATTTTAAGGTCGTGGCCATGAGTACGGAGAAACCTCGTCTGTTTTTCTGTTATTTATTCCTTTTTTTTCATTTTTCGTTTTTTTTCGTATCTCTTTCTTAATTGCTTGCCATTTTATTTATCTTTGTTTTTTTATTTATCTTAATTTGTCATTGTTATCATTATGTTTATTTAAAAACGTTTATTTTCTGTCTTTTTTTTCTATAGTTTTCTTTCTCTTTTCGCGAGGTAGAGGAGGGAGGGCGAGAGGAGGAGAGAGGGAGAGGGGGAGAGGAGGAGAGAGGAGAGGGCTTGAGGAGGACAGAGGGAGAGGGGAAGAGGGGGAAAAGGAAGAAGGGGGAGGAGAGGGAGAGAGAAGGAAAGAAGGAGAGGGAGAGAGGGATAGAGGGAGAGAGGGGGAGAGGAGAAGAGAGGGAGAGGGAGAGAGGAGGAGAAGAGGAGAGAGGGAGAGGGAGAGGGGGAGAGAGGGAGAGGGGGAGAGGAGGAGAAAAGGAGAGGGGGGAGGGGGAGAGAATGAGAGTTGGAGAGAGGGAGAGGGAGAGGGGGAGAGAGGGGGAGAGGGGGAAAGGATGAGAGTAGGAGAGAAGGAGAGGGGGAGAGAAGGAGAGAGGGAGATGGAGAGAGGAGGAAAGGAGGAG
>BOPN01000046.1:844085-854085 GCA_017312705.2 Penaeus japonicus
CACCGAGTGTCTTCGGCATCTAACTCTTTCGCCATTGATTTTGAATTAGTGTGAAGCGCCCTCAAGGATTTCGAAGGACGGGGGACTCTGAGGGTTATCTCGCCCATCGCGTCTTCGCTTGACACGCTACATCTCCCTTCCCTGGCTTTCGTTCGGTCGCTGGCTTTCTGGCTTGTCTGTCTTGGCGTTTCCTCTGGCTTGCTCGGTCGTCTGGCTTTCTGGCTTGTCTGTCTTGGCGTTTCCTCTGGCTTTCTGGTTTGTCTGTCTTGGCGTTTCCTCTGGCTTTCTGGTTTGTCTGTCTTGGTGTTTCCTCTGGCTTGCTCGATTGTCTGGCTTTCTGGTTTGTCTGTCTTGGTGTTTCCTCTGGCTTGCTCGATTGTCTGGCTTTCTGGTTTGTCTGTCTTGGTGTTTCCTTTGGCTTTCTCGATTGTCTGGCTTTCTGGCTTGTCTGTCTTGGTGTTTCCTCTGGCTTGCTCGGTCGTCTGGCTTTCTGGCTTGTTTGTCTTGGCGTTTCCTCTGGCTTTCTGGTTTGTCTGTCTTGGCGTTTCCTCTGGCTTTCTGGTTTGTCTGTCTTAGTGTTTCCATTGGCTTTCTCGATTGTCTGGCTTTCTGGTTTGTCTGTCTTGGTGTTTCCTCTGGCTTGCTCGATTGTCTGGCTTTCTGGTTTGTCTGTCTTGGTGTTCTCTGGCTTGCTCGATTGTCTGGCTTTCTGGTTTGTCTGTCCTGATATCCCACTAGCTTTCTGGTTTTGTCTGGCTAGCTTAGATGTCCGTTTTCTCCGTCTAGATGGTGTCTGGCTTGCTCAAATTGTCTTAACGTCTATCCTGTGTTTTTCTTATTGCCTTTCTGGCTCTCCTTCTCTCTCTATACCTTCCATTCTCACTCTCTCTCTCTCTCTCTCCCTTTCTCCTTCCCCCTCCACCCACCTCTCTAATCCCTCCCTCCTTCTCCGCTCTGCCGGCCTCTCTCCTTACTCCACAAACACACACACACACATACACAAACACCCTCCCCGTCTCTCTCTCTCACACGCACAGCAAGCAGAAGAGTTTGACAGTGACACATGCAAGCGGCACCAACCTTTTCATCACGAGTCAAGCTCTCCTTGGAGTGAGGGGGTAGGGGAGGGAGGGGCGAGGGAGGGATGAGGGAGAGATGGGGGGGGGGGCAAGGAAAGGGGCGAGGGAGGGAAGGGGGGAGACACGAGGAGGGGGAAGAGGGAGGGTGGAGGACGAGGGAGGGAACGGAGGAGGAAGGGAGAGGAAGGGATAGGGGGTAGAGGGAGGGAAGAGGAGAGAGGAGAAGAGGGGGAAGACGGAGGGAAGGGAGAAGGGGGGAGGGGAGGTAAGGCAAGCATAGGAAGGTGCTCTGTCAACACGACTGGCGACAGGCTGGGCGGGGTATTCGTCATTATCTTTGCTATTATCTTTGTTGCTGTACCGATTTATCAGGATTGTTGTTTCTGTTGTAGTTTTATTATCTTTATCTTTATCATTATCAATATCATTGTCATTGTCATTATCATTATCATTATCATCATCATTATCCTCCTCCTCCTCATCATCATCATCATCATCACCACCATCACCATCATTATCATCAGTTTTGTCCCTATAATCACACGCAAAAGACATTATTACTTCCATTACCATTACCATAAGAACTATCCTCAATATCATCATCCCAGAGCAAAGTACTATCAACCCAAAGGCTCCAGTAAGAAAACCACACAAGAATAATAAAAAAAACAAAGATTAATCTACTCAGAAAAATCAGACACACACACACACACAATATATATATAATTATATATATACGCCCTCACGCTTATAGTTTTATCTGTCTGTAATTATATCAATATCTATCAATGTGACGTATATTTATATCTAGTTATGTGTATGTTTGCACACACACACACACACACACACACACACACACACACACAATATATATATGTATATATATATACATATATATATATATATATATATATATATATATATATATATATATATATATATAATATATATTTATATATTGTGTGTGTGTGTGTATATGTATATACATATATATATATACATATATATATATATATATGTAGATAGATATGTGTGTGCATATATATAAAACATTTTGTTCATCGAGTTTCCCTTCTTTCCCTTTGCCTCCCCCCCCCCCCCCCCCCCCCGCCGCGTCTTGTCGCCGAGCGAGTGCGTTGATGGACGACCTCACGGCGCAGGAGGATCGCGTCGCCCTGGAGTTGGCTCTTGGGTTTGCGGGAGATTTTAGTATGTCTTCTTATTTTTTATTCTTTTATTCGTTTTGCGGTGGACTTGAGGATCTTTTCTTTTTCTTTTTTTTTGAGTCCGTTTTTTGTTCCGGCAGAGTTTGCACTAGGATTCATCTTCTAATTTGTCCTGTGATTTGAATCTTTTTGCTATCGTTTTTCGGATTTTTAAAAATATGTGCCTTTCTTTCCTTTCCCTGAGATAACTTTTGCTGTTTAAGAGAATTTTGGAATTTTAATTTCTTTTTTTTCCCTCTTTCTTTGAATCAGCTTTGTTTTGTTTTGCTTTTTGTTAATTCTTCTTTTTTCCCATTTTTTTCTTCCTTCAAAGCGGTGTTAGTTCTCTGCAGCTTTGTCATCATCGTTTTCTTCTTTCACACTGGAAATTGTTTCTTGTCATTTTGGTTTATGCGTGTGTGTGGTGTCAGGAGCAATTACTTAGATAGTGTGCCATGTTTTTATTGTCATATTTCTACGTTTATGTCTGTCTCTGAATATATATTTATTTATTTTTTCTCTTATTAGCCTCCTTCATGCTACGTATTCCGCTCTCTCCTGCTGCCTCATGCAGAATTATTATATGCTTCCCTGGCCATACAAAATATCATCCAACAAATCTTTCCACATTCATAAAAAAGGCTGACGAATATCGTCCATGCATTTCCCTGAATTATTCACTCCATATTAATGACCATCCATATTTCGTAGCAGACCCAGACAAAAAAGATAAAACAAGAAAGATGAAACGCAAACGGAGGAACATACCAAGACACCCTCCCTGACCTGGAACCAATGAAGCTCATGAACGAGTGTTGAAACGCAGCGAACAAGAGCTCGAGGCTTCAGACGAACCACACAATCGTCGCTCCGAACCGCAACAATGCAGGCAATGAAACGGAAGCTAGAAGGATAGATCTAGCTAGCTGAAGGAACGTGACCGAGTGAGTTGAACTTTAGACTTCACACTTTACACACGGAACGAGAGACAGCAATAGAGGGAGACATGGGGAATGGAATGGGAAAGGAGAATCGATACGTGGTGTATTTTTTCTGGCCGTTATTTTTCCCGCGTGGCTTCTGATTGACGGAAATTGATCGCTTGTCGGTGAGGAGCCTTCAAGGATCCTCGCGGTTGACGAAGTGGTGTTTTATTTGATACTCCTGAAGTTGTGTAGCTCTGCCAGTGATGAAACGCCGGCGGTTATTTTTGTTTTTGTGAATACTATAGTGATATCTAGTCATCACGACGAAAATTAATCGAGGTGTGATGACTTTGAGGACTATATTTTGATTTTTGTTTTATTAAGTTATAGATTTTTTTCCGTAAATTAGATGTCAGTAATAACTTTGCTTGTAGTTAACACTGTAACTGTTTAAAGAATCATTAACCTTTAACCTTATGACAAAAACTGATCGTGAATATATATTCACATGTCTAACAATATGTCAGTGGTTATTTTGCATGTGAATATTACTGTTACTATTCACACCGTTACTAATTTATCCGCATCCCACACATTTAGACTCGAACCTGCTTACATGCCACGTGTGTGTTTAAAAGCTGAATACCCTTTTCGATATGTTATCTCGCTTCTCAACGTCAAGATCTGTTGCAATGTGCATCATCATAGAAAAAAAAGAATGATTGAAGAGATAAATCATGATCGTATTCTCTCTAATCAAATAGACATAAAATAAATCATTCAAGATCTGAATATGCTTCATACTTGCTCATATTGCATAAACATTAAATCAAATTGTACCTGGAAGCTATACATCCGTCTCTGAAGTTATCGATGTGTTATCATTTGATGCTGTTGCACCAACATAATTCTTTTGCATTTCTGATGCTAGGGGTTGAGACACACACAGCAGAAAACGAGGGAGGTAGATGTCCATATATAGAAAAACGGAGTGAGAGAGTAAGGGTGAGTGATATGTAAATAAACATACATACACACATACATATACATATACATATATATGTCTATATATGTAGATATAAACATGTAAATGTCTATATATGTATATATGTATATATATATATATATATATATATATATATATATATATATATATATATATATATATATATATATATATATATATATATATATATATATATATATATATATATATATATATATATATAGATATATGTATGTATATAGATGGTAAGAGAGAGTGATAGATGGAAAGAGAGAAAGAGTGAGAGAGAGAGAGAGAGAGAGAGAGAGAGAGAGAGAGAGAGAGAGAGAGAGAGAGAGAGAGAGAGAGAGAGAGAGAGAGGAGGGAGGGAGAGAGAGAGAGCGAGCGAGCGAGAGAGAGAGAGAGGTGGAAATAGAGAGAAAAATGGAAAGAGAGAGAGAGAGAGTGAGAGAGAGAGAGAGGAAGAGAGAAAGAAAGAGGAAGAGAGAAAGAGAGAGAGAGAGAGAGAGAGAGAGAGAGAGAGAGAGAGAGAGAGAGAGAGAGAGAGCGAGAGAGAAAGAGAGAGAAATAGTGAGTGAGAGAGAGAGAGAGATAGATAGAGAGAGACAGAGAGAGAGAGAGAGAGAGAGAGAGAGAGAGAGAGAGAGAGAGAGAGAGAGAGAGAGAGAGAGAGATGGAAAGAGAAAGAGAGAGAGAGAGAGTGAGAGAGAGAGAAATAGTGAGTGAGAGAGAGAGATAGATAGATAGATAGATAGATAGAGAGAGAGAGAGAGAGATGGAAACAGAGGGCGAACGAGAGAGAGAGAGAGAGAGAGAGAAAGAGAAAGAAAGAATGTATATAGCAAAAGAGGAAAAGTCTTATAAAGTTTTTGAAGACTGGCACTTGTCACATTACTAAAACTGAAACATTTCACCGGGAATGAAATTGAAAGAGTTCTGACTACGGAAGGGTGGGGGGGAGGGGATGTGGAGGGGGGTGGTGGCCTGTGATGCATGTGGGTGTATAAACAAACAAACAGAAAATTGAGCAGACATACGCGTTATGCATAAAAGAATATACACATCCAAAATTTGTAATCTGAGATATAAAATTATATGGGAAAAATAATACAAATCTACGCAAGCACATGCATATATGCCTGAAAATTAACAGGACTACGCAAGCACCTATTTATACATATGCTTGAAAATTGATATGACCACGCAAACACATATTCACATATATGCCTGAAGACACACACACACACACACACACACACACACACACACACACACACACACACACACACACACACACACACACACACACACACACACACACCTACCTACATACCTTAGCACACCAAGAGACAAGAGGATAGAATAGCTTGTCACTGCAACATGACTCCATGTGATGCAACGCAACCGAAGATCAATGTAGTGGTGAAGGAGAAAGGGGGGGGGGGTGGAGGGGAGGAGGAGGAGGCGGAGGTGGGATTGATAAGCCGGAAAAATTGATTTGCGAGTGGATCTATCTGTCTGTCTGTCTGTCTATCTGTCTATCTATATGTGTAAGGGATTCTGTGCGTACGTGTTTGATATTGAAATTATGAAACTAATAAATAGATATATATATTTTTTTCTCTGTTTCTGCTCATCAGGCATTCAATCTATCTGTCTATCGATTTACCTACTTGTTCTCCTATCCATCAAGTCCACCCATCTATATATCTATCCTTCAATATCTATCCACCTGTCTATCTATCCATCATAACCACAATACATGATAGGAATATGATGGGAGAAGAAAATAATAAAGAGGTAGATAGAGAGAAAGAAGAAGACGAAAGATGGGATAGAGAGAGAGGGGAGAAGGAGGACGGGAGGAGGAGAAGAGGGGAAAAGGGGAGAAGGGGGAGGAGGAGAAGAGGGGGAAGAGGGAGGAGGAGGGAAGAGGGAAAAACGAAGATGAGGAAGAGGAAGGAAGGGGAAGCGGGAAGAAGGAGGAGGGAGGAGGAGAAGAGAGCAACAGGGAAGAGAGAGGAGATGAGGCGGAGGAGGAGAGGGAGGAGGAAGAGAGAGGAGGAAGAGGGGGCTGGGAGAGGAGAGGATTGGAGGTGACTTGGAGAGGGGACGAGGGGTATAGGAGAGGGCAGGAGGGGGATGGAAGAGGAGAAGAGGCGGTTGGGAGACGGGAAGAAGGGGCCGGGCGAGGGGAGGAGGGGGGAGGGGAGGAGGGGGAGGGGAGGAGGGGGAAGGGAGGCGTGACAGGTGCACACTAGTGATGACTCAACGGAGCAACAAGATGCGCAATAATCCAAGAAGCGCTTGGAAACAAGATTTTTTTATTTAATTATATATATATATATATATATATATATATATATATATATATATATATATATATATATATATATATATGTATGTATGTATACATACACAACACACACACACACACACACACACACACACACACACACACACACACACACACATATATATATATATATATATATATATATATATATATATATATATATATATATACATATACATGAAATAAATTGTTTAAGACGAAAGGTATTATCACGATAATTGTTGTTATTATCACCATTATCATTATCGTTATCATTATTATTATTGTCATTACTATTACCACTATTGATACCCATATCATTACAATTATCACCATCATCCTTACTAGAAGTATTGATAATACCAGTATTGCTATTAGCATAATTAACATCATCAATAGAAGTAATATATATTCCAAATTCGGATCATTGTCTGGAAATCATAGAAAATGAATAAGTTCACTATGCTTTTTTATGCACTTTTTTCATCACGTCTTTTTTTGTTAGTTCATTTCTTTACTTTTTTATTTATTCATTTATCCATTTATTCATTTCTAAATATTTACCGTCCAAGTTACGCTGCAGTGTAATACTTACTGTATCTTTCCTATCTTCGTTTTCAGCATTTTTATCTCACCATCATTTTCATCTTATTCTTTATCTTAATGATAATGATAATGATGGTATTAATGATAATGATAGTATAATATTCATAATGATAATTGTAATGGTAATGATGATGGTGATGACGATATTGATAATACAAACTAATGATGACATCGATAATATTGATATGAAATAACGATTATATCAATAATATCTTCATCATCATCATCATAATCATCATCATCATCATAACATCACAACATCATTATTACTGGCAATAGTAGCCTCATCATCCTTCCCAATCTCCTCCCCCCACCCCCTCCCCTCCCTCCCACCACACACACAACTAATGTGGGCGTAAGACGTGCAAAAACTGAGAAGCTGATTAAGAGTGAAGGGTGACGGGTGAGGAGGGGAGAGGGGGAGGAGGGGAGAGGGGGAGGGGGGGAGGGGAGGGAGAGGGGGAGAAATTAAAGAGGATGAGGGGAGGTTAAGGGGTGATGGGGAGAGGTGACAAGGGGAATGGAAGAGTGGGGGAGGTGAGGGAGGATGGGAAGAGGGGAATAAAGGGGAGGGGGGAGAGGGGAGAGGTGAAGAAGGAGGAGGAGGGGGGAAAAAGGAGAAGACGGGAAGGGAGAGGGGGGGGGGGGAGGAGAAGGGGGATGGGGGAGAGGAGAAGATGGGAAGGGAGAGGGAGGAGGAGGTGAGGGAGGATAGGAAGAGGAGAAGAAAGGGGGAGAGGGGGAAGAGGAGAAGAAGAGAAAGAAAGAGAGAGAGAAGAGAGGATTCCGAAGATGAGGAGAAGAAGCGAGAGGGGTGAGGGGGGTGGGGGTGGGGCGTTTCGGAGAGTTAGGAGGGCGGGGAGAGGAGGTGAAGAAGGTGTCATGTTTCTCCCCATAAATCGCCCAGTCTGTTTCTGACGCCGAAAAGGTTCCTTCTGTTGATTTTGTGGGATTTATTTGCTTGCCTTTGGTTAAAAGGGGGACTTAATGGGCATTTAGTGGGAAGGGTAGTGTAGATCTTGTGCTTTTTTTTGTGTGTGTTTGTGTTATGGTGTCTGCTTCTGTGTGTGAGCGTGTGTGTTTGTATGTTTCTGTGTGTTTATTTTTGTTATTGTGTTTGCGTCTCAGTGTATCTTTATTGTGGATGTATTTTAGTCTATCGATTAAGAGAAGGGGATTATCCGTGAGTAAACAATGTATCATAATTTACCCACCACAGTTTGAGAATAGGCTACTTATCTTGGTTACCTTTTCTGGAATTGACAGTAAGTGAAGAGACAGATCGCTTTTTTCATAGTTTCGGAAGGAAGATTAATGTCGCTTTTAGGGGTGAGAAGAGAAAAGTAACCCTAAGATATTACCCTTTCATCCTATAGAGACGAACTATTCCTCAATCAATTGCCTCCCTTCGGGTTTCTTGCATGTCAATTGCAAAGATCGAATCACAATCAAGATTAATAGAGATTAGCTTGACTGGCGATACAACCCTTTGGAGAAGGATTCGAGGAATGCACTGATGCCAATAAAATCTACTTTAATGGTATAATTTTCAAGCAGTGCAAAACAGATTGAAAAGAATATGTATTTTGTTCACACACTTTTTATATATGTTCAAGTGATTCAGAATAAGGATAACTAATTCAGTGATAAATCTACATGCAATTAACTTATAAAGTGATATACCCATCATAGTGTTGCTTCTGAAAAGCTGTATCATATAAGAATATCATACAGACTGAGAGGATGTTAAGATGGCAAGAAGTCAATGGTCACGTTATTTGAGGTCACGTGAAATATTAATCTATAAAGTAAATAGCTAGATTTTAACACTTCTGAACACTAAAAGATTGATATATTATATTCCTAGAATGCAAGAAATATAATGTTTTTTTAACACAGCATACCGGTACCTTATTGACTTAGAACCAAATAATACTAAATAACAATTAAAAAAAACCTTCAGATGAAAGGCGGACCTTAAAATTAATTCCTAAAAATTAAAAAGTTAAACACTCTTCCACCTGGTTATTTTTTGAAGTCACTAAGGTTACTATGATGCAGAGAGAAGCAATATGGGATATATGATAAATCGAATATAAACAAGAAAAATATCATTATAGATATTGTGATGATACACATTTGCTTTCATCATCTGCTTGAGAAATCAGTTTATAAACCCTCTCTTTTGTCTAACATCAAACTATTTTTTATTGCAACAATTTCCTAATAAGACAACGTTTTTTTTCCAATCTTGCGATGGACATCAACACACTTCTAACAAATACAGTTCATTGCAGACTCATTAAGATTGCAATTGCTCCTCCTCGTGGTCATAATCAGGAGATCATTAACCTCTTCACACCTTATTCCTTGGATTAAGAAAGAAGGGAAGCGGGTGAACAAGAAAGGAAGGGAAGGAGGAAGGTAGAAGGAAGGGAGGGAGGAAAAGGAGTGAGACGAGAAGGAGAAGGAGGATATGACTAATGGTGGGGGGGGGGGGGGGGATAGGAAGAGGAGAGGAAGGAGATGAAGATGGATGGTGAGGATGAAGATGGAAGTAATGATGATGATAATGCAATAAATTATAATGATAATGTTGATAATGGTAATGGTGATAATATGATTATGATACTGATGATAATAATGAGGATAATGATGACAATGAAAGAATATTCGTCACAAAGAAAAATAATGATGATGATAACAGTAATGATAATAATAATGATGATAATGATAATAATGATGATAATGATAAAAAAAATTGCATTAATGATAATAGAAATGGTAACAATAATGATGACAATAATGATAATGATAATGATAATAATGATAGCAATTCTGTT
>BOPN01000046.1:859085-861585 GCA_017312705.2 Penaeus japonicus
TAAGAATTATTTTTTCTACTTGCAACAATGGCGGAATGGTGTGTATGTAGGTGATTAAGATAGGAATGAATTGCCTTTATCTCCTAAATAGATCCATAGATTTTTTTTTCGCTCATGCCTCATCATGGTGATGATGATGATATGATGAGGATTATGATGATGAGGATGATAATGAGGATTATGAAGAAGATGAAGATAAAGATGAAGATGAAGATTATGGTGATGAGGATTATGAAGACGATGATGATGATGGAGATGATGATGATGATGATGATGAGCATTATGAAGATGAAGAAAAAGATGAAAATGATGATGATGATGATGGTGATGATGATGATGATGGTGATGATGATAATGATGATGATGACGATGACGATGACGATGACGATGACGATGATTATGAAGATGAAGATGAAGATGAAGATGAAGATGAAGATGAAGATGAAGATGAAGATGAAGATGAAGATGAAGATGAAGATGAAGATGAAGATGAAGATAAAGATAAAGACAAATGCAAAGACAAAGATAAAGACAAATATAAAGATAAAGGAGGATTGTAACGATAATGATCATTTTCATTATCATTCCTATAGATATGCCTATCTCTGCCATCACTTGTCATTCAAACCCTAGACCGCCCCCCCCCCCCCTGTTTCCCTCTAACCTCCCCCACACACCCTCCAATTCACCAGGAAATTAACGCCAGCAATCCCTTCCGAACACTTTTTTCCCCTCTCTCGCCCTCTATTCCCCTCTCTTTCCCCTTTGCTTTTCCCTTCGTTTGCTCTCTTTCTCCCTCTTTCCTCTTGTTTTCGCTAATCCTTTTCCCGCTCTTTTTCTGTGTATTTGATTCTTTTTCTTCGATCTTCTCCTCCCCTCTCTTCCCCTCACCTTCTATTATCATGTGTCTCACCCTCTCTCTCCCTCTCTCATTTTCCCTCTTTTCTTGCTCTCTCTCCCTCTCTTGTCTTCTTTCTCTTTCTTCCCCTTATATTATCTATCTTCCCCTCTCTTACCCTCCTCTTTTGCTCTTGATTTCTCTCTCTCCTGTTGTCTTTCCCTCATTTGTCTTCACCTTCCTTCGTTTCCCCTCTTTCTTCTTTATTCATGCCCTCTCATTTTCCTTCCCGTTCTTCTCCTTTTTCCCCTAATATCCTCTCTCTTCCCCTCTTTACCCGATATTTTCTCTCTTTTCCTCTCCCTCTATTTTTCTCATTCTCTAATTCTCTCTCCTCCTTTTTCTCTCTCTAACCTTGTTTTTACCTCTCTTCCCCTCTCTCCACTATCCTCAAATTCCCTCTCCACCTCTATTCCTCAATTCCTCCTCCCCTCTCTTCCCTCTCTTTCCTCAGATTCCTTCTCTTCCCCCTTTTAAACTCATATTCCATCTTTATGTCACTCTCTTCCCCTCTTCTCGTTTCTTTCCTCTTTCTCGTCTCCTCGCATCTCCCCTCTTCTTCCCTCTCTTCCCCTCTCCTTCGTTCTTTAAACCTCATACTCCCTCTTTTCCTCCCTCTCTCGCCTCTCCTCATCTCCCCTCTTCTTCCCTCTCCTTTGCCCTTTAAACCTCATACTCCCTCTTTTCCTCCCTCTCTCGCCTCCTCCTTCGCCCTTTAAGCCTCATACCCCCTCTTTTCCTCCCTCTCTCGCCTCTCCTCATCTCCCCTCTCTTCTTTGCCCTTTAAACCTCATACTCCCTCTTTTCCTCCCTCTCTCACCTCTCCGGATCTCCCCTCTTCTTCCCTCTTTTCCTCCCTCTCTCGCCTCTCCGGATCTCCCCTCTTCTTCTTCCACGGCAAAGGGGAAATTCACCAGCCCTTAAGTGTGCGTTTCCCGAGAGGCCACACTAGATCACAGCCAACAGCGCGAAGGGGGTGTAAGGGCGGAAATCCCGTAGCATCTGGTAGGAAACACGACCGTATTCGTCCAACCTCCGCCGTCGACCGGACTCAACTAAAGGTAGAATTGGTACTTAAGTGAGGGGGGGAGGGGGGAGGGTGGATGTGGGAAGGAGCAGTGGGGGGGGGGGAGGAGGTGAATTTTGTTCGCTTCCTACTCCCCCTCCTTTCCATCCCCTCCCCTCCCCACCCCTCCCTCCTCCTACGCCAATTATCTTGGATGTATCACATGCCCCCCTCCCCCCCTCCCCCCGTCTACAAAAGAGTAAGGCGTGCGTGTGAATTTCTTTTGCTCAGGAGTACTTTTGAGATAAGGGGGGGGGGGGTACAATGTTGATGTTAGGGTGAGGGGGGGAGGTGGCAAAGGGGGTAATTTCGGGGGTTAGGGGGGAGGGTACAATGTTGATGTTGGGGAGAAGGGGGAGGTGGCAAAGGGGGTGATTTCAGGGGTTAGGGGGGGAGGGTGGAATGTTGATGTTGGGGTGAGGGGAGGGGAAGTGGCAAAGAGGGTAATTTCGGGGGATAGGGGGGGGGAGGTGCAATGTTGATGTTGGGGGAGGGGAGGGGAGGTGGCAAAAGGGGTAATTTCGGGGGTTAGGGGG
>BOPN01000046.1:876585-879969 GCA_017312705.2 Penaeus japonicus
GATAAACAAACAAACAAACAAAATGCAGAAAAGAAATCAAGATAGAGAGACGAAGGAGATTTGAGTGGGTAGGGTGGTGGAGGGGGGGGGGTAAGGGAAAAAATGATAAAAATAAAAGATAGGGCGAAGGAAGATATCCCTCCTACCCCCCTTTTATTCCTCTCCCCCCTTTCTATTCCTCCCCCCTTTTATTCCTTCCCCCTTTTATTCCTCTCCCCGTTTTTATTCCCCCCCTTTTATTCCTCCCCCCTCCTTTTTATTCCTTCCCCCTTTTATTCCTCTCCCCCTTTTTATTCCTCCCCCCTTTTATCCCCCCCCATCCAGGTTTCAGGATTCCTCTAAATGTTGTGACGTCATCCGGTCCCCTGAGGGATAGGTCCTTCATCTCCGTGCGACCAGGGGGAGGGGGGCGGATTCAGGGGGGGGGGAGATTGTGGGGAGGAGGGAAGGAGGGAAGGAGGGAGGGAGAGGTTGAAGGAGAGAAAGGGAGGGAGGGAGGGAGAGGTTGAAGGAGAGAGAGGGAGGTAGGGAGGGAGGGATGGAGGGAGAGGGTGAAGGAGAGGGAGGGAGAGGAGGAGAGGGAGGGAGGAAAGGAGGGAAATAATGAAGGAACGAAGGACGGTAAATAAAATGGAAAGAAGGAAGGAAATAGGAAGGAGGGAAGGGAGGAAGAAGAACGAGAAGGAAGGGAGAGGGGAGAGAAGGAAGGAAGAAAGTAGAAGGACCATCAAGGGCGGCCTTCTCCGTGTCCAATTGGCTTAATGGACATCCCGCGGGCGCGATCTGGTGCTAATCTGGTTACCTATCTGCCTCGCCATCCCTTCCCCTCTTCTCCTCCCCTCCCCCTCTTCTGCCTTTCATCTTCCCCTCTTCTCCTCCCGTCCCACTCTTCTATCTTTCATCTCCCCCTCTTCTACCTATCATGCTCCCCTCTTTCGCCGCTTATATTCCCCTCTTCTCTTTCTCTCCCCTTCTTCTCCTTCCCTCCTCCTCTTCTGCCTGTCATCACCCCCTCCTCCTCCCTTTCTCTAGTCCCCCTCCTCCCCCTTTCCCCCCTGATAGCCCCACTTTCCCCCTCCCTCCTTCTGGCTCCCTTCCCCCTGAAACTCTTCTCCCTCTTCCCCCTATCCCCTCCCTCCCCTCACCCCTATTCCGCTCCACATCCCTCCCTCCCTTCCACCCCCTCCCTACCCTCCAGCTCTTCAATCCTTCATTTAGCACCCCGCTTCTATCCCTCCCCCTCCCCCCCTTCTATCCCGTATCCCTCCCCACCTTCCACCCTCTCCCCCCTTCTATCCCTCCCCCTCCCCCCTTCCACCTCCTCCTAACCTCCCTCTTGTAGATGATCTGTTTGTAATTAATTATTGATATTGTTATCATTATTATTATGACTTTTATGTCATTATAGACTAATCTTATTGATATTATCATAGATATTATTACTATCATTATTATTATTACTATCATTGTTTTCATAACCATTACCATTATCATTATGATCATTATCATTTCTTATTCTTCTTCTTATTATTATCACCATCATCATTACTATCATTATCATTATAATTATTATCATTATTATTATATATTTATTGTTATCATTATCATCATAATCATTATCAGTTTCATTATCATTACTATCATTATCATTATTACCATCATACATTATTATCATCATTATCATTATGATCATAATCATCATTGTGATAATTATCATTATCAGAATAATTATAATTTTCATGATTTCATTACTTATAATCATCAATGTTATTATTACTATAACCATTATCGTTATCATTAGCAATATCATTATCATTATTATTAATATCTTATAATTATCATTACCACCATAATAATCACTGGTAATGATAATAATATTGTTATCCTGATCATTATCATTATCATTATGATCATTATCATTATAGTAACGCGCCCAGCTGGGAATCAGAGTCTCCAGGCATCGAGAGAAAGCACCGTCCGAGTGAAGCCAAAACGAATGATTATTGTCATTATTATTATCATTATTGTTATTGCTATTATTATCATGGTCGTTTTTATTATCATTATTATAATTGGTGTCATTATCATTAGTGATATGATTATTATTATTGATATCATTATTATTACTGATATCATTATTATCAGCATTATCATTATCGTCGTTATTATTGCCATTATTATCATTGTCACTATTATTATTATTATTGTTATCATTATTATCATTATTGATATTATTATTATTATCATTATCATCATCTTCATTATCATTATTATCATAATTACTATTATTATCATTATTACTATTATTATTATCATTACTATTATTATTATTATCATTATTTATTATCATACATTATTGTTATCATTATTGTCATTATTATTATCATTATTATTTTATTTTCATTATTATCATTATTATCATTATTATTATTATTATTATTATTATTATTATTATTATTATTATTATCATTATTATTATTATTATTATTATTATTATTATTATTATTATTATTATTATTATTATTATTATTATTATTATCATTATTATCATCATTATCATTATTATTAACATTATTATTATTCATTATTATTATTATTATTATTATTATTATTGTTATTATTTGTATTATTATTATAATAATTATCATTATTACTATTATTATTATTATAATTATTATTATCATTATTACTATTATTATTATTATCATTATTATTATAGTAATTAACATTTTTATTATTATCTTCATCATCATTATTATCATCAAAAGACATACCTTTGCCATCTATCGAAAGATCAATACAGAACAAAAACATCACAACCACTTCAACAACAACAACTTCGTCACTCCGGTAACCTCATTACCCTTATACCATTTTCGTGTCAATTGCAAATGACATGACAAGGTTGCAATTGGGTGGATGGCAACGGGACATCACTTCTGAATGCAGATGTTTCAATATGTAGAGGTTATCGGCATTATATAGAGCCGGTCACACTCGCTTAGGTATTTCTATATGTATGTAATGTGTGTGTGTGTGTGGGTGTGTGTTTGTGTGCGTGGGTGTGTGTGTGTGTTTGTGTGTGCGTGTGTGTGTGTGTGTCCACGAGAGATTGTAGGGATGACTGTGTGTGTATATTTTTATTTTCATCTTTCGTAGTTTTTATTATCTCTTCTCGTTAACTTCATTTTCGTTGCTAATTCGGAATGGGAGATTTCTGATGAAGTTATATGTTTTAAGCTGATGATGATGGGATCAAAATCATGGCTTGATTGGATCACTTAATGTGAGGATTTTATTACTTAGACAGAGGAAAGAGGGGCCAAAACAACGGAATAACACATACACACACACACATATATATATACATATATATATATACAT
>BOPN01000046.1:892823-897823 GCA_017312705.2 Penaeus japonicus
TCGTCACCACTTTTATTCAATTTACTTCTCTTTTTGAAAAATCAAGGGAGCTGCTAAAGTAATCAGCCACATTATCTTTTCAAATTTTACTTAAATCCCAAGCTCTTAGACCACAAGTTACTTAGACACAAATAAGATAATTAAAAATGTTTACAAGTGGCGCATTCTTACGTTCATTTTTTTCTTCTTCCCCCACCATCTCTTGCTAAAAAAAGAAGAAAAAAGAAAAAACACATTTACGCGACTTTACATCTATCGTAAACATTAATCCACCATCTTTAACTAATGTCTCAGATAAGAAAAACAAATATACATAAATATATCAGTAACAAAGAGAACATAAAGAAGAAAAAAAGACGAACACAGATCTATTTGCATACAGTTTTATCGGGGTTACTATTTCACTCTTCGGCAGACGCGCGCCATGTCGACCGGTCATAAAAATTTTTGCTTCCGTTTATAATGGCTTTTTGAATCGACATTTTAGACCATCTGTTGCGGGTTTTTTTATTATTAAGTCGTAAAAGAGTGACACATAAGAAAGAGTTTTGATGGTGTCAGAAATCGATGTTGAGTATTGAATATTGCTGATGATGGCAGGTGATGTAATGATATTGATAATGATGATAATAAGGATGATAATGATAATGATATTAATACTAATATATTCAAAAGCATTATAGTTATCCTATTGATAATAATAATAATGATTATAATGATGACAATACGAAGAATTACAATGACAGTAATAATGATGATTATGATAATAATAATAATGATATCAATAACAAAAATGATAGTAATGCCAATGATTACAATAACAGAAATAATGATAATAACAATGATGGTGATAATGATAATAATATTAATAACAACAATAAAGATAATAATTAAAAATAAAATAATGATAATGATAATAAAGGTAACGATAATGTTAATAATAGTAAAAATTACAATAACGTAATATTAATAGTAATAATAATGATAATAATAATAATAACTAATGATACTGCTAATAATGACAATAAAAATAATAGTGAACAGTAATCACATCAACAACAATACTGCCAATGATAAGAACAGCAGCAATCACTTACACAACCGTAACTATTGCAACATAATATTTATAGCCCATTACTCTCTTATTTACTAGAACCATTTAGAAAAGTAATACAAACAGACAAGCAGCGCCTCAAATACACACACAATTTGAAAGCAGATCCGCTGGCTGTCTGTTGCCTCGCTCAACCGCCTATCTCTTGTTTAACAATCTGCTCTGCACTTGGTAGGCTGTTTGTTAGCGAGATTTTCTGTCTCGCTGTCTGTCTTTGGCTTTTTCTTCCTTTTATTTGCTTTGAGTCTCTTTCGATTTGTTTTTTTCGATTTCTTTTTTTTTTTTAATCTTTCTTTGAATCTCTTTCTCTCTTTCTTTCTTTGAATCTCTCTCTCTCTCTCTCTTGCTTTCTCTCTTTCTTTCTCTCCCCCCCCACTCTCCCTCTCCCTCTCTCTCTTTCTTTTTATCTTTCAATCTCTCTCTCACCTCTCTTTTTTTTTCAATCTGTCTCTTTCTCTCCTCTCCCCCCCCCCCCCCCCCCTCTCTCTCCTTCTCATTTCTCTCTCTCTATCTGTCTCTCTCCTTCTCCCTCTCTCCCTTTCTCTTTCAAGCTCTGTCTGTTTGTCTGTTTGTTCCTCCTAACTCTCACTGTCTTCCCCCCCTTCTCTCTCCCCCTCTCCCTCTCCCTTTCCCCCCTTCCTCTCTCTCTCTCTCCCTCCTCTCTCCCTCTCCCTCTCACTCTCTCTCTCTCTCTCTTGCTCTCCTACCATCAGTTTCATTCTCCTCATGTACGTATGTAAATACTCCGACATAGATCACCAGAGAAATATTAATCAATTGTTAGAAGGCCCATTTATCACCCACGCCGATCGAGTTGCTTAGGCGAGTGGTGTTGGCCGCTAGAAAAACACGTCACAACAACACGCGGCTTGTCTAGATTTGATCTAGCTTGGTCGCGCAGACAGGTTTGCGTCTTGCAGTGAGAGACGGCTTGCGATTCAGGTAACGGAGACTCGCTGTTGAAGAAATTGAAGAGTGCGTCAGTATTTTTTTTTTTTTTCGTTGTTGAGGTTTGTGATTTTTATATGTTTTATTCATTAAATTTTATATATTTTAAAGATTTAGGTATTGATTCTTATTTTTTTTTAATTATTTTTTTTTCTCGATGTGTGTGTGAGAAGTGAATGCGTCAGTTTTTTTTGTATTATTTATTCATTTATTTTTTTTCGTTGTTGATGTGTTTATTTTTTTATAAGTTTTATTAATTAACTCATATATATTTTAAAGATTTAGGTACTGATTCTTGTTATTTTAATTCATTTTTTTTTATTCTCGATGTGTGTGTGTGTGAGAATGCGTGCTGTCGAGTTGCACGAAGAGAAAGTGTATGCACAGCAGACCAAGATCTGTTCTCGGAAATGATGTGGAGGCTTGGGTGGCTGGGCTTGGTTTTTGTTGCAAGCTGGAGGCGATGGCTGGAGGGAAGGTGAATTGCAGTGTTGCTGGTTACTCTTTTTGGAATTAGATTTGTATTCTCTCTTTCTGTCTGTCTCTTTCACACACCCCTTTCCGTCTCTTACTGTCTATCTGCTTCTCTGTATGTATATATATATATATATATATATATATATATATATATATATATATATATATATATATATATATATATATATATATATATATATATATATATATATATATATATAGAGAGAGAGAGAGAGAGAGAGAGAGAGAGAGAGAGAGATACACACACATATACATATACATATACACATATACACACATACATATGTAGGTGTATGTGTGTGTGTGTGTGTGTGTGTGTGTGTGTGTGTGTGTGTGTGTGTGTGTGCGCGCGTGTGTGTGTGTGTGTGTGTGTGTGTGTGTGTGTGTGTGTGTGTGTGTGTGTGTGTGTGTGAGTGTGTGTAATAGAGCCCTTCTTATTTTGAAATCCGAAAGTCTAAGACTTCGCCCAAAATAAATTCCCTTCCCTTCTCCTTCCTTACTCCCTTGTTCTCCGGGACAATGAAGAATTGTATTAACGGAAGTCATAAAGAATACAGATGAAAGGACAGAAGAAGGAGATAAAGATTGGAAAGAAATATGGAAGGGACCGGGAGCGCTTATTAGGAGGGGATGGGGATGGGGTGGGAGGGGGGGGAGGGAAAAAAAGGATGGAGGAAATAGGGAAGGAGGAGAGGGGACTGGGTACCGGAGGGAGGAGAAGGAGGAGGAGGAGGAGGAGGAGGAGGAGGAGGAGGAGGAGGAGGAGGAGGAGGAGGAGGAGGAGGAGGAGGAGGAGGAGGAGGAGGAGGAGGAAGAAAGAGGGGAAGGAGAGGAGGAGGAGGAGGAGGAGGAGGGAGAGGAGGAGGAGGAGGAGGAGGAGGAGGAGGAGGAGGAGGAGGAGGAGGAAGAAGAGGGGAAGGAGGAGGAAGAAAGAGGGGAAGGAGGAGGAAGAAAGAGGGGAAGAAGGAGGAAGAAGAGGGGAAAAGGAAGAGGAAGAAAGAGGGGAAGGAGAAAGAGGAAGAGGAGGAGGAAGGAGGAGGAAGAAAGAGGGAAAGGAGAAAGAGGAGGAGGAGAAGAAGAAGAAGAAGAAGGAGGAAGAGGAGGAGGAGAAGGAGGAAAAAGAGAAGGAGGAGAAGGAGGAAGAGGAGGAGGAGAAGGAGGAAGAGACGGGCGAGAAGGAGGAAGAAGAAAGAAGAGAAAGAGTAAGAAGAAAGAATAAGAGGAGAAAGAGGAGGAGGAAAAGAAAAGAGAAGAAGAAGAAAGAGAGGGAAGAGGAGAAGGAGGAGGAGGAGGAGAGGAAGAAGGAGAGGAAGAAAGACGAGACGGAGAAGAAGAAGAAAAAAGGGGAAGAAGTAAGAGGAGGAGGAGGAAGAAGAAGCAGAAAAAGAAGAAGAGGAGAAGAATGAAGAAGAAGAGAAGGAGGTAAAGAAAGAACGGGTGTTGGAGCGGGGGTAAGGGGGTAAGGGGGTTGGGGGGGGGGGGGAGGTAGCCCAAGGAGGCGTAACACCTGTTCGAACTTGGATCACCTGCATCACAGCTGTTCCTAGTCCTGATGACACTCCCGGAGACAAGGGATTAGGAAGACAATATGCAAACGTCGCTCTCTGGATCTGCGAATCCTTTTGTGTAGGATGGATAGATGATGGATAGACGTAGCGGCCATTGCCTATATACACACACATATGTAAACACGCACGCACGCACGCACGCACGTATTCTCTCACACATATCCATATACACGTACGTATATACTAACACACACACGCTAGCGCGACATTCATACATACAAACATACAGGCAAACACAATACATATACATAAATGATTTACCATGTATCTGTACTGTTATGAGTGCATTAATGTATAAAACATTTGCATGAATTATAAGTCAACATAAAAGGGCAATTGAATCATTACCATCAATAAATGAATAGATTTGCAATTGCTATACGTCATTGCAAGGGTTAAATTTAACATTTAACGCTCGTAATAACACATGTAACCGCAATATAAAAGGAATTTGATTATTGCAAATCATTTCCCATTTATGCATTCATGAAATCATTTTTCGCACGATCATTTTGCACGATAACAGTTGATGCCAAACTATATTCAAAGATTAAAATCCCTTGTATCTATTGGTATGTAAACTAGTCTAATTGCAGTTTTCAAATTAGATATATGAAAATTTAATGAGGTGAAGATCAAATGTGTGTCCACTGAATATTAATAGTGTAAGTGGGAAATACTTGATAAAGTAATTATATTTTTGATAAGCTGTGAGTGGGGGATAATTAAAAACTATGAACGACCTATGTATAATATAACGATCTTATATTTTTTATTGAGAAATAAGCAAATGAAATGCAAAACTATTTCCAGAAAAAAAACAGGAGGGAAAAAAATTGACAGAACTGTATTCATATTAGCATTGTAAAACA
>BOPN01000047.1:0-2500 GCA_017312705.2 Penaeus japonicus
TGTATGTGTGTGTGTGTGTGTGTGTGTGTATGTGTGTGTGTGTGTGTGTGTATGTGTGTGTGTGTGTGTGTGTTTGTGTGTATCTATATTTGTATCTATGTATCTATTTATATATCTAATTATATCTATATATCTATATATATCTGTCTATCTATCTATCTATATACATATACATCTATATATATATCTATTTATCTAACTATCTCTCTCTCTCTCTCTCTCTCTCTCTCTCTCTCTATTTCTCTCTCTCTCTCCCTCCCTCTCTCCCTCTCTCTCTCACACACACTCTGTCTATCTGTCTGTCTGCAGGAAAGAAAAGTCTGAAATTTCAGACGAAAGAAAAGAACCCTCATATTTCATTCGCCGGACGTTTGTGAGGAGATGAAAGGAAAACTTTTGAAAATCCAAACCGTTTTGCCCTTGACTGAGCTCTATGCTGTCCTGCAATCCTGAATTTTTTCTGTGAATGATCATGGTGTGCTTAGCCTTCGCGGAAATATTAATGGCACTCTGCATGATTTTTGGCACTCTTTTATATGCCTGGTTTTACAAGCTGATACACTTCAGTATGAGAAGTATATCTCTCAATACCTCCCCGTCATCATCTTTGTCATCATTATCATCATCGATCCATAATCATCATTGACATCAATATAGTTTGCATTATAACTATTGTTATCGTCATTAAAATAATTAAAATCATTATAATTATTATCCTTATTAGTATTATTATCATTACTATCATCATTATCATAATTACTAACATATCATTATTATTGTAATTGTTATTATCATTATTATTATCACTATCATCATTATGATTATTCCTAATATTGTACTCCTCAGAATTATTATTATTATTATTATTATTATTATTATTATTATTATTATTATTATTATTATTATCATTATTATCACTATTATTATTATCATTAATATCACGAATATTATTATTACTATTATCATTATCACTATAATCATCATTATTATTATCAATGATATTATTGTTGTTGTTATTATTATTATTATTATTATTATTATTAGCATTATTATTATCATTATCATTATTATCATTATTATCATCTTCATTATTATTATCATCATTATCATGATTTTTTTACTAGTATTGTTATTCTTATTATCATCATCATTATCATTACCATCATTAACATCATCATTATTATTATCAATATTATCATTATGATTACCATTTTTATCATTATTGTCATTATTCGTAATACTATCACTATCTTTATTATTATCATCATCATCATTATTGTTATTATTATCATCATTGTTATCATTATCATCATCATTTTCATCATATCATTATTATCATTGTTATCATTATCATATTGTTAATATTGATTTCATTATTATCATTATAATAATTTCCATGATTATTATTATAATGATTTTTATCATCATTTTCATTATCATTATAGTTGTTTCATTGTTATTATTACTAAACTCATCATAGGTATTCTGTCATTGATGTTGCTATCATTACTATCAACGTGAGAAAGCAAGAGAATGCTCGCGAAGTGGGATCTAGAAAGATAAACGCAAACTATAACAGTTTGGGTAAAGAAAAGATGTGTCAGACAATTATATAAGTCTACCTTAAAAATAAGACTGATAACCGTAGAGTTTCCATAGAAAACGTAACTTCCCTGAGAGTAACGTTTATGAAAGGCATAACTAATGTATTTCAAAAACTCGATAAAATTGGCATTGGGGTTTGTTTTATTTCTGGTGTTTGTTTTACTCTTATCTGTGATTGACGTCTGTTTTATTCTCATTTTGTATCAATGGAGTGTTAAGATATGAAAACAAGAATGAAGAGGTTGACTAAAATGTTATATTCATCTTCAGTATTGTAAAAAAAAAAAAAAAAGAAGAAAAAAAAAAAAAGGAATTTTAATCTGTTATTGTATTCCTTTATATCCATAGCATTTTTTGTATCTTATTGTATTATGTTTGTATCTTGTGTATATATTTTGTCGCATTGTAATTATATATTCTTCAAATTTACAGAAAAATTATGTATTACTATCTTTGAACGCCGAATAATATTGTCTAAATACTAAGATTTAAGTACAATACAATCAGTAATTCTTTTTCAGCAGATTACATGTCAATCTTTAAATCTATAAAGGTTAATATATTACTTATTCATAGTCATTCACTCCAAAATAAGGTGTAGATTCCTTCAAAACGTTTGCTATAAATAAATATGAAAATCTTTACGGCCGCATTAATCTACTTTTTCTAATTCATAATCAGGAGATTCATAAAATCCTTTGAAATGCGAAATGACAAACTACTTTTTAACTACATATATAAGGCTTCATATCTAAACTTTTACATCATATAATTATTTTAAATCACTTTTTCATATATATATATAATATGTATATATGTATGGATTTTGATGTGATACAATTCATACACACAGACAGACATACAAAAGTTGATAAATTCGCACTGATATCAAACT
>BOPN01000047.1:32500-45000 GCA_017312705.2 Penaeus japonicus
ACTATCAACAAAATAGATTTATTTTGTGTGTAGATCTATTTTGTGTTTATTGTTTTTTTCTGTCATAGTATAAACACTGTGTTTTTCCCATTCAACACACACGCCCCCCTCTCCCCCACACATACATGTGTGTGTACGTATATATGTATATATATATATATATATATATATATATATATATATATATATATATATATATATTCATGCATACATATATGTATATATCTATCACTTTATATATACCTACATTTATATACATATATACATAAATATGTATGTATGTACACAAACATATATATATATATATATATATATATATATATATATACATATGAGTATATATACATATGAATATATATACAATGTGTTTGCATGTGAATGCATGTGCGTCTATGAAGGTGAATATGTCAAAGTATAAAGAAATTTGTTAATTGTGATAAGAAAAAGAGGAATATGATTGATAATATACAAATGGAGTCATCTATATAGATTTTATTTTTGATGTAATATATTATTTTCTGATGATATAGTGTTCAGCAAATAAATACATTTCCATTGTAGACTTTTAAATCTATCCCTGATAAGGTCGTTGACAGCAGTAGTACTTGTTAGTATAATGACTTTTGCACCAGAACTTGCACTGGTTATATCCGAGCACCGGTTGGTGGTCGTAGAAACTGTAACCGGGAACAAGACCGGGGTAATGAGCGGCACTGAAGGAACCAGCGCCGTGGATGCCAGATCCTACGAGTCCAAGGCCTCCGTGGACACCTCCGAGGACACCACTGTGGACACCACCAAGGACACCTCCGTGGACACCACCTAGGATCCCACTGCCGTGGACAACAGGCCTGTGTCCGCCAATTCCATATCCGCTGTGTCCAGCGAATGCTGCTGCGAGACACAGAGCCACGATGAAGGAGGTCACTGCCACGTTATGAGCCATCCTGAAAAGAAAGGAAAGTTGCATTATCTTTAGGTTATATAGAAAACCACCATGATTCTAAATTCAATTATATCATTTTATAGAATGACTGCAATCAGCGCAAAAGTGACTTACTTGATCTTCAGGTAAAAGCTGCACTGTGAACATTCCTTTACGTTGCCTTCTTATATACGTACCCTGCCACTCTCGTCCAGGGAACTCCAGGCGAGAACGTGTGGTTGCCAACCTTCATTTTTGTTATCATATTTGTTCTCAACTTTTGTGTTATCAATTTATTTGACAAGTTGACATTACTTTTGAAAGTAATATAGGATATTGTTTAACTCAAAAAGAGATACTCCTGTGGATCATCTTGTTCATTCATTGATTGACAGCTACAAATAAGTGAGTAAAAAGAACTGGCAAGTTGTCATGACGTAATCAAAGTTTCCAGCTGACAGACATAATCTGGAAGATGCCCGCTTGATAGATTTTCCCACGCATTTCTCATTCCTGATTGGCTCTGAGTCATGATAAGAACTGATACCTTTAGTCCGTGTCTTGATGTACGAGAATAAGTGAGTCGACGACGTCATTCCTAGCCCTTCTCTCAAAATAAAAGCCTTCCTTATATACTGATGAAATTAGTGAACGGAAGCAGCTGAATGTTACCTGTCGATCAGAGAATCAGAGAGAAAGAAAGAGGCAGAGAAAGAAAAAAGTGAATGAACGAACTTCATTATATATATATATATATATATATATATATATATATATATATATATATATATATTTATATATATATATATATATATATATATATATATATATATATATATATATATATATATATATATGTGTGTGTGTGTGTGTGTGTGTGTGTGTGTGTATTATACATATATATTAATACATAGATACTTATATACATATATATATAAATATATATATATATATGTTTATATATCTATATATGTATATATATACATACATACACACACATATATATATATATATATATATATATATATATATATATATATATATATATATATATATATATATACATATATATATATATATATATATATATATATATATATATATATATATATATATATATTCATATATATAAACCATTGAATAGCTACCTGCATTACGAAAATAGTATCAACATTAGGATAATATATATTTTCTAAAATACGACACCTTCGTAGATACAATAAATCCATTTATTAAGATCAACTTTACAACCATCACTTTAAGATTAATAAGGAATTAAAAGTAATAGATTAAATTTGTTTCTTTAATCAATGGTTGATTTTTTTAACCTATACTGTAATAATACCAGTTATGGTTTCATCACAGAGAGAGAGAGAGAGAGAGAGAGAGAGAGAGAGAGAGAGAGAGAGGGTAAAAAACGGAGAGGATGTATTTTTTTTATAGGAATTTAATCTCATTAATTTGACATTCAGTTGAAATTCAAGTTTTAGCTAAAGTGGTCAAATAAAACAATTATAAGATTCCTTTGGACACTAACATTACGAAAATGCAAACTTATGAGGTGGATATGTTTTATTTTTTCTTTCTTTTTATTGATTTCGTTTTTATATATACTTTATTCTTATTCGTATCCTTGAAATTTTGTTTACAGACAGTTTAGTTGACGTTTGTTTATGCGGTAGTTTGGCGGGTTTAAACTTTTTGAATATTTCTCACACAATATATGATTGTGAATATATAAACATAAGTATTGATATATATATATATATATATATATATATATATATATATATATATATATACATATATACATGCATACATATATATATATGTATATATGTATGTATGTATGTATATATAAATAAACATAAACACTGTATCTTTATTCATATATAAATATATATGTAAAGATATATAAATATACTACAAACATATATTTATATATATACATATATATATATATATATAAATATACTATTTATATATATATATATATATATATATATATATATATATATATATATATATGTATGTATGTATATACATATATGCATATACACAAACACATACACACAAACATACATACATATATATGTATATATTTATCTATCTATGTATGTTTGTATATATATACTTCATATATATATGTATATATATCTATCTATCTATCTATATATATATATATATATATATATATATATATATATGTGTGTGTGTGTGTGTGTGTGCGTGTATGTTTGTGTTCGTGAGTCTGAATGTGTGAGGAGTAGGATAACACCAAACAAAGGAAATCATCAAAATCAGTTTTATTTTTAAGAAAGAAAACTATTATACAACATAATACATGAGCAACATATAAATAGATTTCAGTGAACAATTCCGGATCTATCCCTGATAAGGTCGTTGACAGCAGTAGTACTTGTTAGTATAATGACTTTTGCACCAGAACTTGCACTGGTTATATCCGAGCACCGGCTGGTGGTCGTAGAAACTGTAACCGGGAACAAGACCGGGGTAATGAGCGGCACTGAAGGAACCAGCGCCGTGGATGCCAGATCCTACGAGTCCAAGGCCTCCGTGGACACCACTGTGGACACCACCATGGATACCTCCGTGGACACCTCCGAGGACACCACTGTGAACACCACCAAGGACACCTCCGTGGACAACAGGTCTGTGTCCGCCAATTCCATATCTGCTGTGTGCAGCGACTGCTGCTACGAGACACAGAGCCACGATGAGGGAGCTCACTGCTACGTTACGAGCCATCCTAAAGGAAAAGAAATTTATGTTAGATTTAAATTACATACAAACCATACCATGACTCTAAATCCAATTATAACCTTTGCAAGAATAGCTGCCTTTAGTTTAATGGTGTCTTACATGATATTTCACTGGAAGCTTCATAGCGAACATTTCTTGACGTTGCTTCCTTATATACGTACCCGCATCGCCTCCCACTTCCACCCAGGGAAACCCAGGCGAGAGAACGTTGTTGCCAACCTTCAATATTTTTTGCATTATTTGTTATCAAAGTCGACTTCTTTTGCAACTTATCCGTCATTTATGTCGAAATAAGATAAAGACATATGGTTTGATTGTGAAAATCATATTTCTCTAGAGTCACTTACTAATTTTTTTTATCAGCTTCAAATAACTAAATATGGGAAGAACTTGCAAGCTCGAATTGACGAAATCAAAGTTCCTTGCAACAGGAGGCAGCTGGAATAACCATTAACACAAATTTTCCTTTGCATTTCTCAGTGCTCATTGAACCTTGATGGTGATATATATATATATATATATATATATATATATATATATATATATGAAGAGAAAGTTGACATATGATATATGTGTGTGTGCTACAGTATACAGTGATTCTAAAGCTGACATATAATGAAGATTACTGCTCAAGCATGTTATGATTATAGAAAAAAGACATCAACATCAATAATATATTATATTTAGATCACTTGTTCACACATCGAGTCTCCCATTGTTTTTTAGACAGACAGAGAGAGAGAGAGAGAGAGAGAGAGAGAGAGAGAGAGAGAGAGAGAGAGAGAGAGAGAGAGCTGGAGGAAGGTTGTCTGTTATTATGAAGGCAGTAAATATATATGTATAGATCTTATGATGGAAACCCCTTTTCACCATCGCCCACCTCACATTCATTAATTTCTCATGTACAGTTGAATCTGCTTAGATTGTAGTAATTAAGTAAATATATATTAAGTAGATAATGGCAGGATAATCACTGATAATCAGATATGCAAAACGAAAAAAGTCTATCCTGATTTAATGGGAAACAGGTGCTTAATGTGACTGACAGATCATTTTCAATTTGGATTGAATAGCGGACAATCATATTCACATGGCTCTTAATGACGAAAGGAGAAAAAAATATATAAATGAGACTAAATAGTATAGCACCGCAAGAGCTGTAATTAACACGTTACCTTCAGAATTACATGTAATTCTGAAAACGAGGTAATCGAAACGCGGTAAATACATCTCTTGCGTTGTGAAGTTATTTAGTCTAATCTATACTTTTTTCTCATTTCTTCTTCAAGGGTTTGTAGTCTTATTACCGTTATCCTTTATATATCTTGTTTGTGCAAATAGGCTAACAGAAATATTTACCTATATTAGAAAGGGTTCAATATGGCAATTAATTAAAGACAGACTTTTGCTAACGATATCTTACAAAAGTACGACGACGACTTTGCCAATACAAAATTTGTCTTATAGCTCTTGATATAACAGACAAATGCCCTCGAAAATGAAGAGAAACGGAGAAAGTGCTAGTTTTTTTTTTTTCTGAAATACATGAGGAAGTTTCACACGTGCTTCATATTCTTTAGACGAAATTGGCTTCAATAAAGATTTAATACAACGTTTATTTTATCATAGCACCGTATTCACTTCATTCAGTAATAAGTCTATAGAGTCGAACTGTACGTAGTATAACTATATAACTCTTCATTATTGTATATGCATATTTATATACATACAAACATACATACATACATACATATATATGTATATATATATTCATAGATATGAATATAAATCTATTCATCACCACACACACACACACACACACATATATATATATATATACATATACATATGAATATGAATATATACATACAATGTGTGTGTACATGTATGTGTGTTAAAGAGAACATGCGAAAGTATGAATAAGTTTGCTAATCATGATAGAGAAAATAGGAATATGATTGATATCAACAAATGGTCATCTATATAGATTTTATTTTTAAGATAATATATCATTTCTTGAAATATGTTCAATAAATAATTATGTTTTCATGTAGAGCTTTGAATCTATCCCTGATAAGGTCGTTGGCAGCAGTAGTACTTGTTAGTATACTGACTTTTGCACCAGAACTTGCACTGGTTATATCCGAGCACCGGCTGGTGGTCGTAGAAACTGTAACCGGGAACAAGACCGGGGTAATGAGCGGCACTGAAGGAACCCGCGCCGTGGATGCCAGATCCTACGAGTCCAAGGCCTCCGTGGACACCACTGTGGACACCACCATGGACACCTCCGTGGACACCTCCGAGGACACCACTGTGAACACCACCAAGGACACCTCCGTGGACAACAGGTCTGTCTCCGCCAATTCCATATCTGCTGTGTGCAGCGACTGCTGCTACGAGACACAGAGCCACGATGAGGAGCTCACTTTCTGCTACGTTACGAGCCATCCTAAAGGAAAAATAAATTTTGATATATTTAAATTACGTACGAACCATACCATGACTCTAATTCCAATTATATCCTCTGAAAGAATCACTGCATTTAGTTTGATGGTGTCTTACATGATATTGTACTGGAAGCTTCACTGTGAACATATATAAAAAAAAAAAAAAATACTGGAACTCCCACCGAAGTGGAAGGGGACAGTTAAGTTAGACGAAGAGTTCAGGTGAAGAAAAACAGTCAGGAAAATGAAGGAAAGTCGTAGTTAAAGTAGTGGGAGGACGAAACTCCCTGTCTGACTTTTTAAAGTTATTGAAGTGTAATGTCCACTCAAAACCTTCTGGGAGGCCTGCCAGGTCGGAAGGGGAAAAGTCATTTGATTGTTGATTGATTCTTCTTCTTCTTATCTGTGGGGGTGAGTAAGTTGAAGAGGGTTGGGAGGAAGGGGTCTGGAACTTGGGTTGGGGTTAAGGATAAGGAATCTTTATTATTTATTCAATAGATTAAGTTAGTAAAAACCAAAAAATGTTAGTAATTTTTTTTTTTTTTTTTTTTTTTTTTGGCTGGCGTGATAAAGCGGAAGAGGAAGTGGTGAAAGGAGCTGGAGAGATAGTGAAAAAGAGAAACTGGGAGGAAGTGTACAAATGAAGGACTAGAAAAAGTTAAATGAAGTGAAAGAGTATTTATTGGAGTTGGTCTTGAGGAGAAGGAAGTTGAAGTGAATAATGGAAGTGTGTAAAGTGAAGAGGAAGTGATGAAGGGAGCTGGAGGGATAGTGGAAATGAAATTTGCGAGGAGATAAAGTGATAGAAGTAAAGCTGAGAGAAAGGTGGAGAAAAGGAGAAAAGATAAGTTGTAAGACCAGGAGAAAGAAGTCAGAGAATAGCTTGCATGTGCGCCCTTAGTAGCTGAACAAAGCCCTGGGTCAACCCCCTCGGAGGCAGCCAGAAACCAGAACACCTAGCAGGCTATTTTTTAAGGGATTTTTTTTTTTTTTTTTTTTTTTCTGAAGCTCTGCCCATGCTGCACTTCGCCGACCTCGCACGTCACCTCTCACTGCTATGCATGATGTGCCGTGCTTGACGTTGAAGTGGAGCCCTGTGGGTTGGCTTGTAGTCTGGGTTAAAAGGCGTTTAAAAATCTTCATTCTTGAACTTAAACTTGCAGGTCCTCTTGAGGTTTACTTCTTCATTCTTCTTTTAGGCTCTCCTCTTCATGGTTGCCTCCTTACTTGATCATCGGTCTCCTGTACCTGATGCCGTGAATATGGCCTCAACTTCTTCAATGCCATTGATTCTGCTGAGGCTTTTGGGCCACCAGGCATGTGTGCCTTCTGGACGAACGTTGAGGCGATTGTAGAGCTCCTCATCCTCATCTTGGATTCTTGTCCATCTTCTTGTGGCTTGATGGTGGAGTCTCTAGTTGATCGCCTCGATCCTTAGTCTTTCATGGATCTCTCGTGCGAGCTACTTCGGGAAAGCAATATTCAGAATCCATTTGCCTGCCTGGTTCTGAATAGTCTGTAGCTTCATCATCTGCCTTCTAGAAATGGTGTGGGTAGGCACTGGCGGGTATTCCATGATGGGCCGCACTAGGGCTTTATAAATGTAGAGCTTGGTTTCAGTACTCAGTGTCTGGAACCTTCTGATCTTGTTCAGCTGATGTTTAGCTTTGGTTGCTCTTTCATTTATGTGAGGGACAATTCCTCTTCTGCTAATTGTTAGCCCTAGTATCTTTCCTTTGTCACAGTAGTCCACTGCTTCCTCGTCCACTATCAGATCTGCTGTCTTGAATTTGGCCACAGGAATGACTTGGAATTTTCTCATGTTGGTTGGATCTTATGTCTTTCGTATCGATTGATGGTCTCTATGGCTCTGGCAGTTCTGAGTGCCATCATCTCGATCGATCTCCCTTCATACTTGATTATCTGAGTGATGTCGTCGGCATACATATAGTGATTGCTGCCATGTGATGGTTCAGGCAGATCTGCTGTATAGATTGTGAACAGTGTCGGTGAGAGGCAGCTTCCCTGTGGAACTCCACTCATGAGGGGAATTGCTTCGCCGACTGTATTGCCGACGACTATTCTTGCACTCCGACTTTCAACAAAGTCACACAATAGCTTGGTCAAGGACGTCGGGAGATTCAGCCTGATGATCTTAAGTTTCAGGCCTGTGTGCCAAGCGTCGAAGGCTTTGGCCACATCTCTCAGACCACATTGACTTGGTTCCTTTCACTCATGGCATTGGCGATTTCTTCATATATGATTGCAATGGCTGTTGATGTTCCTCTGCCTGGTCTGAAGCCATGTTGCCTGGGATTTTGTAAATCGTTAATCTCCAGGTGATTTCGCAATCTTATGTTCAGTATCTTTTCAAAGACTTTGCCTGGGACTTCCAGCAGAGATATTGGTCTGTAATTCTCTACTTTTCTTGGATTTTTCCCGGCTTACTGTGAACATTTCTTGACGTTGCTTCCTTATATATATGTACCCGCATTGCCTCCCACTCCTGCCCAGGGAAACTCAGGCGAGAGAGCGTTGTTGCCAACCATCAATATTTTTTACATTATTTGTTATCAAAGTCGACTTCTTTTAGAACTTATTCGTCATTCATATCGAAATAAGATAAAAGCGTATGGCTTGATTGTGAAGGTACTTTTCTCTAGTCACTTTTTTTTTTTTTTTTTTTTTTTTTTTTTTTTTTTTTTTTTTTTTTTTTTTTTTTTTTTTTGTTAGTTTCAAATAACTTAATATGGGAAGAATTGGCAAGCTCTGATGACGAAATCAAAGTTCCTTGCAACAGGAGTTTGCTGGAATAACCCTCCTCAACACAAATTTTCCTTTGCATTTCTCAGTACTCATTGAGCCTTAATCCTTGATCATCCGGATATGAAAAGATTATTATACATAGAGAGAGAGAGAGATGATTATGAGGTAGATAGTACTTTAAGTTGATATATGTGTTATACAGTGATTATAACGCTGACATATAATCGAGATTACTGTTCAAGCATGTTCTGATTTAAGATAAAAGACAGTCTCCCATAGGAGACCGATTCTTAATGAATATTCACTTAATGAATATCCATTATTGAGGTTCCCTGTTTCTTTAGAGAGGCAGCTGGAGGAAGGTCGTCTAAGGAGGCAGTATGTATATGTTTAGATCTTAAGATGGAAACCCTTTTCACCATCCCCCACTTCACTCTCTTTAACTTCTCATGCAGAGTTTAGGTGCATTATTTGATGAGTAGATAATATAAATAATGACAGGATAATCACTGATAATCACGTATGCAGAACGAGCAAAGGCTATCCTGATTGAATGATCTATGTGACTGATAAATCATTTTTAACTTGGGTTGAATAGTGGAAAAATATGCTCACATTCCTTTATGACCAATGTAGAAAAGGTATAAATGAAACTGAATAGCATGATATATGATTAACCCGGTACCTTCAGAATTAAGTGGTAAATACATCTCTTGCGTTATTCAGTCTAATATATATATTTTTTTCCTTATTTTTTTCAAGTTTGTAGTCTTATTATCGCTATCATTTGTATATTTTGTATTTACACAAATATGCTAATAGAAATAATATCTGTATTTGAGAGAGTACAGCAGTGACAATTAATTAAAGGCAAACTTTTGCAAACGATATTTTTACAAAGTACATTGACGATTTTGCCAAGACAGAATTCGTGATAATCTGGTGGCAACCTAGGCAGTGGCCATGTCACCCCAGGGTGCCCTGGCACCAAGTTTGAGAACCACTCTTATAGAGGAATAATCAGCAGCAAGTAAAGGAAGCAAAATTAATTTGTTGTATTGAGTCCCCGAATCCAGATCGTCTAACTTTATTTTGAGAAGCGTTATCATATACTTAGTTAGCATTCCTCTAAAATCTTGCTTTCAGGTTGTGGTTACATTTTTTTTACATTTTAATGTTTTCACATTCACTTCATACCATAAATAATAATGGTTAGATAAGGTAAAAGAACGTCTTATTGCTATTTATATAACAGACATAGGCTCTCGAAAATAAAGAAGAACAGAGAAAGTACAATTCTATTTTGTATTTATTTATTTATTTATTTATTATTATTATTATATGTTTTTAATTCATGAGAATGTTTCACACGTGCTTCATCTTTTTTAGACGACATTGGCTTCAATAAAGATTTTATACAACATTTATTTTATCATAGTACCGAATTCACTTGATTCAGTAATAAGTCTATAGAGTCGAACTGTACGTAGTATAACTATATAACCCTTCGTGTGTATATACATATTTACACATACATATAAACATATATATATATATATATATATATATATATATATATATATATATATATATAGCTATATATATTCATAGATACACATGTATAAGTCTATTCATCAATATATATATATATATATATATATATATATATATATATATATATATATATGAACATGTATACAATGTTTGTGTACATGTGTGTGTGTTAACCCTTTGCCGACGGAGGATAGATTTGCTTACACAAGCTCCAGAATGAGTTTTATTTTTGATCGAGGCAGCTTCAGCAACATACCTTGACTTTTCCCACTCCCTTTTAGTCACTCATGGTAGAGCTAGAGCCATTTTGTGTTCTGTTGTTGTTGTTGTTTTTTTGTGTGTGTATTCTACTGTTTTTAGAAATTTATATCTGTCTTATCACAGGCTCCATCAATTCTGCAGTTGACTGAAATTGTAGTTCAGAATCCATATCAACTATTTTTTTTTCCTTTACACTCAATGTGATAGAAGTATTACTATTTTTTTTTTTTTTTTTTTTTTTTTTTTTTTTTTTTTTTTTTGGGGGGGGGGGGCAAAAAGCAACTTTATTTTTACGTATTTCTGTGCTGTCACGAACGAACACGAAACTTATAACCATCCAAAATGAAGAGGTAGGGAACTTGTACTTTTGACAGTGAGTGCCACAATAAGAGGCATCCCTACTGGCACAGGGGTACATTGTAGGCATTGGGCATGGTGTGAGTCACCTTCCTCCTCTCGTTCTGCCTGCACATCTTTCATCAGCGGTACTTTAGAGCAAGAGGTCGGCAACTTGCTATGTGCCATCCCTCTACAGAGATAGTGCTTGTTAGAGACCGTAGATGGGTGCCATTCAAGGCTCTCTCTCCTGCTGGTGCTAAAAGAAAGTGGTGCCATCTAGGTTTTGTAAGTGAGTTGAAACCCATTTTGCTTAATATTAGAGCAGTTATAATAATTATGACTGCAATTGCCAGCATCACTGATTCATTACTCATAGCACAATAAAATAACATAGTGATCCTAAATCCCCGAACTTCATGACGCCCATTGTCAGGTTTGCTAATCATGATAGAGAAAATAGGCATATGATTGATATCAACAAATGGAGTCATCTATATAGATTTTATTTTTAAGATAATATATTATTTCTTGAAATAGTGTTCAATAAATAATCATGTTTTCATGTAGAGCTTTGAATCTATCCCTGGTAAGGTCGTTGGCAGCAGTAGTACTTGTTAGTATGACTACTTTTGCACCAGAATTTGCACTGGTTATATCCGAGCACCGGCTGGTGGTCGTAGAAACTGTAACCAGGAACAAGACCGAGAGGTAATGAGCGGCACTGAAGGAACCAGCGCCGTGGATGCCAGATCCTACGAGTCCGAGCCCATGAACACTACCTCCGTGGACACCTCCGAGGACACCACTATGGACACCACCTAGGACACCTCCGTGGACACCACCTAGGATCCCACTGCCGTGGACAACAGGACTGTGTCCGCCAATTCCATATCCGCTGTGTCCAGCGATTGCTGCTGCGAGACAGAGAGCCACGATGAAGGAGGTCACTGCCACATTATGAGCCATCCTGGAAAGAAAGGAAAGTTGCATTATCTTTAGGTTATATAGAAACCATACCGCAATTCTAAATTCAATTATATATTTTTTTTTATAGAATAACTGCAATAATTGCAAAGTTGACTTACTTGATCTTCAGTTATAAGCTGTACTGTGAACATTCCTTGACGTTGCCTCCTTATATACGTACCCTGCTACTCTCGCCTTGGGATCTCCAGGCGAGAACGTGTTGCCAATCTTCATTTTTGTTATCTTATTTGTTCTCAAGTTTTAAGTTATCTATTTATTTGACAGGTTTACATTATTTTTGAAAGTAACATAGGATATTGTTTAACTGTCAAAAAGAAATACTCCTGTGGATCATCTT
Organism: Penaeus japonicus; assembly: GCA_017312705.2. NCBI lineage: Eukaryota > Metazoa > Arthropoda > Malacostraca > Decapoda > Penaeidae > Penaeus > Penaeus japonicus. The sequence continues at coordinate 44,904 of BOPN01000047.1, forward strand.
GTTCATTCAGTGATTGATAGTTACAAATAAGTGAGTAAAAATACCTGGCAAGTTGTCATGACGTAACCAAAGTTTTCAACAGACAGACATAATCTGG
>BOPN01000047.1:50000-52500 GCA_017312705.2 Penaeus japonicus
AACCAGCGCCGTGGATGCCAGATCCTACGAGTCCAGGCCCATGAACACTACCTCCGTGGACACCACAAAAACCCAAAAACTAAAAAACTTTGCTGCAAGAGTAGCAATAGGAATTGTAAACAAATTTGACCACATGACACCACGCATAAACAAATTAAAATGGTTAAAAATCCAACAAAAATACAATTATGACAAGTATACTAATCCACAAATTTATACAAGGACATTATCCACATTGGCTCTTACCTACAAAAATAATTTCCAGTTGAACAGGAGTCGAAACAAGACAAAAAACATCTCTGTATATCAAAAGGTCAAGTACGAAAACAGGGGCAAGAAATATGCAGATCCGAGGACCAATGATATGGAACCATTTGCCAACACATCTTAGAAATATTTCTCACCTAAACACGGTATTTCAGTTATTTGTAATGTTAATATGTTGTCTATATTGGCCACACATGTACTTTATATTGTCTATGTTAATATTATGTTATTATACAATGTAAATACTATACATGTAAGTAGAATAACCATTGTAATTAATGGAATAAAGTATTTTGAATTTGAATTTGAATTCTTCTAAGTAAATGATATAGATATTGGGAGGACAATCACTGATAATCAGATATGCAGAACGAACAAATTCTATCCTGATTTGATGGGATGCATGTGCTAAATGTGACTGATAGATTAAGTTGGGTTTAATAGTGGACAAAGATACTCATATTTCTTTATGGCCAAAGTATAAATGAGAATGAATAGCATGCAAGAGATGTAATTAATGCGTTACCTTCATAATTACATGTAATTCTGAAGACGAGGTAATCGAAACGTGGTAAATATATATCTTGCGTTGTGAAGTTATTCAGTCTTATTTATATTTTTTCTCATTTCTTCTTCGTTATAATTTGCATATCTTGTATTTGTACAAATATGCTAATAGGAATATCTACCTGTATTTGAGAAGGTACAACAGTGACAATTAATTAGAGGCAGACTTTTGCAAACGATATTTTACAAAAGTACGATGAGACGACTTTGCCAAGACAAAATTCGTGATAATCTTGTGGCATCCTAGACACTGACCATGTCACCCCAGGGTCCCCTGGCACCCAGTTTGATAACCAATGATATAGAGGAATAATGAACGGCAAGGGAAGGAAGCGAAAATAGTTTGTCGTATTGAGCCCCCGAATCCAGATCGTTTAACTCGATTTAGAGAATCGTCACCATATGCTTAATCAGCTTGCCTTGAAAATCAGATTGTGGTTGCATTTTTTGTAATGTAATTTTCCGAGTATTCAGGATTTAAAGGAAAACAGAGAAATCAGTCAGGCTATATTTGTCAGAATTAAACTTTCATCTTTTCACATTCACTTGATACCATAAATAACAATAGTTAAATAAGGTAATAGAACTCTTGGCATAACATACCAATGTCCTCGAAAATGAAGAGGGACAAAGAAAGAAAATAGTTACTAGTTTCTTTTCTGAAATTCATTAGGATGTTTTACACGTACTTAATCTCCTTTAGATGATTCAATAAGAATCTAATACATTCATTTCTATTATAGTACCGTAATCACTTGATTCAGTATTAAGTCTAAAGAGACCGTATAACCATATAACTCTTTGTGTCTATATACATATTTGCATACATATATAGATATATATTCATAAATATACATGTATATATCTACATATCAATATATATAAATATATATATATATATATATATATCTACATATACATATGAATATATACATACAATACGTGTATAAGCACATGTATGTGTGTGTGAAGGGAATATATGAAAGCATGAATAAGTTTGATAATTATGATAGAGAAAATAGGAATATGGTTGAAATAATATGATTGGAGTAATTTATATATATATTTTATTTTTGAAGTAATATATTATTATGATGATATAATTGCTCAGCAAATAAATACATCTTAATACAGATATTTGCATCTATCCCTGGTAAGGTCGTTGGCAGCAGTAGTACTTGTTAGTATAATGACTTTTGCACCAGAACTTGCACTGGTTATATCCGAGCACCGGCTGGTGGTCGTAGAAACTGTAACCGGGAACAAGACCGGGGTAATGAGCGGCACTGAAGGAACCAGCGCCGTGGATGCCAGATCCTACGAGTCCAAGGCCTCCGTGGACACCACTGTGGACACCACCATGGACACCTCCGAGGACACCACTGTGAACACCACCAAGGACACCTCCGTGGACAACAGGTCTGTGTCCGCCAATTCCATATCTGCTGTGTGCAGCGACTGCTGCTACGAGACACAAAGCCACGATGAGGCTACTGCTAGGTTACGAGCCATCCTAAAAGGAAAAGAAATTTGTGTTAGATTTAGATTACGTACGAACGGTAAAATGACTAAATCCAATTATATCCTTTGAAAGACTGACTGCATTCAGTTTGATGGTGTCTTACATGATATTGTACTGGAAGCTTGACTGTGAACATTTCTTGAC
>BOPN01000047.1:85000-97500 GCA_017312705.2 Penaeus japonicus
ATATATATATATATATATATTCATGCATACATATATGTATATATCTATCACTTTATATATACCTACATTTATATACATATATACATAAATATGTATGTATGTACACAAACATATATATATATATATATATATATATATATATATATACATATGAGTATATATACATATGAATATATATACAATGTGTTTGCATGTGAATGCATGTGCGTCTATGAAGGTGAATATGTCAAAGTATAAAGAAATTTGTTAATTGTGATAAGAAAAAGAGGAATATGATTGATAATATACAAATGGAGTCATCTATATAGATTTTATTTTTGATGTAATATATTATTTTCTGATGATATAGTGTTCAGCAAATAAATACATTTCCATTGTAGACTTTTAAATCTATCCCTGATAAGGTCGTTGACAGCAGTAGTACTTGTTAGTATAATGACTTTTGCACCAGAACTTGCACTGGTTATATCCGAGCACCGGTTGGTGGTCGTAGAAACTGTAACCGGGAACAAGACCGGGGTAATGAGCGGCACTGAAGGAACCAGCGCCGTGGATGCCAGATCCTACGAGTCCAAGGCCTCCGTGGACACCTCCGAGGACACCACTGTGGACACCACCAAGGACACCTCCGTGGACACCACCTAGGATCCCACTGCCGTGGACAACAGGCCTGTGTCCGCCAATTCCATATCCGCTGTGTCCAGCGAATGCTGCTGCGAGACACAGAGCCACGATGAAGGAGGTCACTGCCACGTTATGAGCCATCCTGAAAAGAAAGGAAAGTTGCATTATCTTTAGGTTATATAGAAAACCACCATGATTCTAAATTCAATTATATCATTTTATAGAATGACTGCAATCAGCGCAAAAGTGACTTACTTGATCTTCAGGTAAAAGCTGCACTGTGAACATTCCTTTACGTTGCCTTCTTATATACGTACCCTGCCACTCTCGTCCAGGGAACTCCAGGCGAGAACGTGTGGTTGCCAACCTTCATTTTTGTTATCATATTTGTTCTCAACTTTTGTGTTATCAATTTATTTGACAAGTTGACATTACTTTTGAAAGTAATATAGGATATTGTTTAACTCAAAAAGAGATACTCCTGTGGATCATCTTGTTCATTCATTGATTGACAGCTACAAATAAGTGAGTAAAAAGAACTGGCAAGTTGTCATGACGTAATCAAAGTTTCCAGCTGACAGACATAATCTGGAAGATGCCCGCTTGATAGATTTTCCCACGCATTTCTCATTCCTGATTGGCTCTGAGTCATGATAAGAACTGATACCTTTAGTCCGTGTCTTGATGTACGAGAATAAGTGAGTCGACGACGTCATTCCTAGCCCTTCTCTCAAAATAAAAGCCTTCCTTATATACTGATGAAATTAGTGAACGGAAGCAGCTGAATGTTACCTGTCGATCAGAGAATCAGAGAGAAAGAAAGAGGCAGAGAAAGAAAAAAGTGAATGAACGAACTTCATTATATATATATATATATATATATATATATATATATATATATATATATATATATTTATATATATATATATATATATATATATATATATATATATATATATATATATATATATATATATGTGTGTGTGTGTGTGTGTGTGTGTGTGTGTGTATTATACATATATATTAATACATAGATACTTATATACATATATATATAAATATATATATATATATGTTTATATATCTATATATGTATATATATACATACATACACACACATATATATATATATATATATATATATATATATATATATATATATATATATATATATATATATATACATATATATATATATATATATATATATATATATATATATATATATATATATATATATTCATATATATAAACCATTGAATAGCTACCTGCATTACGAAAATAGTATCAACATTAGGATAATATATATTTTCTAAAATACGACACCTTCGTAGATACAATAAATCCATTTATTAAGATCAACTTTACAACCATCACTTTAAGATTAATAAGGAATTAAAAGTAATAGATTAAATTTGTTTCTTTAATCAATGGTTGATTTTTTTAACCTATACTGTAATAATACCAGTTATGGTTTCATCACAGAGAGAGAGAGAGAGAGAGAGAGAGAGAGAGAGAGAGAGAGAGAGGGTAAAAAACGGAGAGGATGTATTTTTTTTATAGGAATTTAATCTCATTAATTTGACATTCAGTTGAAATTCAAGTTTTAGCTAAAGTGGTCAAATAAAACAATTATAAGATTCCTTTGGACACTAACATTACGAAAATGCAAACTTATGAGGTGGATATGTTTTATTTTTTCTTTCTTTTTATTGATTTCGTTTTTATATATACTTTATTCTTATTCGTATCCTTGAAATTTTGTTTACAGACAGTTTAGTTGACGTTTGTTTATGCGGTAGTTTGGCGGGTTTAAACTTTTTGAATATTTCTCACACAATATATGATTGTGAATATATAAACATAAGTATTGATATATATATATATATATATATATATATATATATATATATATATATATACATATATACATGCATACATATATATATATGTATATATGTATGTATGTATGTATATATAAATAAACATAAACACTGTATCTTTATTCATATATAAATATATATGTAAAGATATATAAATATACTACAAACATATATTTATATATATACATATATATATATATATATAAATATACTATTTATATATATATATATATATATATATATATATATATATATATATATATATGTATGTATGTATATACATATATGCATATACACAAACACATACACACAAACATACATACATATATATGTATATATTTATCTATCTATGTATGTTTGTATATATATACTTCATATATATATGTATATATATCTATCTATCTATCTATATATATATATATATATATATATATATATATATATGTGTGTGTGTGTGTGTGTGTGCGTGTATGTTTGTGTTCGTGAGTCTGAATGTGTGAGGAGTAGGATAACACCAAACAAAGGAAATCATCAAAATCAGTTTTATTTTTAAGAAAGAAAACTATTATACAACATAATACATGAGCAACATATAAATAGATTTCAGTGAACAATTCCGGATCTATCCCTGATAAGGTCGTTGACAGCAGTAGTACTTGTTAGTATAATGACTTTTGCACCAGAACTTGCACTGGTTATATCCGAGCACCGGCTGGTGGTCGTAGAAACTGTAACCGGGAACAAGACCGGGGTAATGAGCGGCACTGAAGGAACCAGCGCCGTGGATGCCAGATCCTACGAGTCCAAGGCCTCCGTGGACACCACTGTGGACACCACCATGGATACCTCCGTGGACACCTCCGAGGACACCACTGTGAACACCACCAAGGACACCTCCGTGGACAACAGGTCTGTGTCCGCCAATTCCATATCTGCTGTGTGCAGCGACTGCTGCTACGAGACACAGAGCCACGATGAGGGAGCTCACTGCTACGTTACGAGCCATCCTAAAGGAAAAGAAATTTATGTTAGATTTAAATTACATACAAACCATACCATGACTCTAAATCCAATTATAACCTTTGCAAGAATAGCTGCCTTTAGTTTAATGGTGTCTTACATGATATTTCACTGGAAGCTTCATAGCGAACATTTCTTGACGTTGCTTCCTTATATACGTACCCGCATCGCCTCCCACTTCCACCCAGGGAAACCCAGGCGAGAGAACGTTGTTGCCAACCTTCAATATTTTTTGCATTATTTGTTATCAAAGTCGACTTCTTTTGCAACTTATCCGTCATTTATGTCGAAATAAGATAAAGACATATGGTTTGATTGTGAAAATCATATTTCTCTAGAGTCACTTACTAATTTTTTTTATCAGCTTCAAATAACTAAATATGGGAAGAACTTGCAAGCTCGAATTGACGAAATCAAAGTTCCTTGCAACAGGAGGCAGCTGGAATAACCATTAACACAAATTTTCCTTTGCATTTCTCAGTGCTCATTGAACCTTGATGGTGATATATATATATATATATATATATATATATATATATATATATATGAAGAGAAAGTTGACATATGATATATGTGTGTGTGCTACAGTATACAGTGATTCTAAAGCTGACATATAATGAAGATTACTGCTCAAGCATGTTATGATTATAGAAAAAAGACATCAACATCAATAATATATTATATTTAGATCACTTGTTCACATCGGAAGTCTCCCATTGTTTTTAGACAGACAGAGAGAGAGAGAGAGAGAGAGAGAGAGAGAGAGAGAGAGAGAGAGAGAGAGAGAGAGAGACGCTGGAGGAAGGTTGTCTGTTATTATGAAGGCAGTAAATATATATGTATAGATCTTATGATGGAAACCCCTTTCGCCACATCGCCCACCTCACATTCATTAATTTCTCATGTACAGTTGAATCTGCTTAGATTGTAGTAATTAAGTAAATTGCTTAGTTAATGGCAGGATAATCACTGATAATCAGATATGCAAAACGAAAAAAAAGTCTATCCTGATTTAATGGGAAACAGGTGCTTAATGTGACTGACAGATCATTTTCAATTTGGATTGAATAGCGGACAATCATATTCACATGGCTCTTAATGACGAAAGGAGAAAAAAATATATAAATGAGACTAAATAGTATAGCACGCAGACATCAATTAACACGTTACCTTCAGAATTACATGTAATTCTGAAAACGAGGTAATCGAAACGCGGTAAATACATCTCTTGCGTTGTGAAGTTATTTAGTCTAATCTATGCTTTTTCTCATTTCTTCTTCAAGGAGTTTTGTAGTCTTATTACCGTTATCCTTTATATATCTTGTTTGTGCAAATAGGCTAACAGAAATATTTACCTATATTGAAAGGTTCAATATGGCAATTAATTAAAGACAGACTTTTGCTAACGATATCTTACAAAAGTACGACGACGACTTTGCCAATACAAAATTTGTCTTATAGCTCTTGATATAACAGACAAATGCCCTCGAAAATGAAGAGAAACGGAGAAAGTGCTAGTTTTTTTTTTTTCTGAAATACATGAGGAAGTTTCACACGTGCTTCATATTCTTTAGACGAAATTGGCTTCAATAAAGATTTAATACAACGTTTATTTTATCATAGCACCGTATTCACTTCATTCAGTAATAAGTCTATAGAGTCGAACTGTACGTAGTATAACTATATAACTCTTCATTATTGTATATGCATATTTATATACATACAAACATACATACATACATACATATATATGTATATATATATTCATAGATATGAATATAAATCTATTCATCACCACACACACACACACACACACATATATATATATATATACATATACATATGAATATGAATATATACATACAATGTGTGTGTACATGTATGTGTGTTAAAGAGAACATGCGAAAGTATGAATAAGTTTGCTAATCATGATAGAGAAAATAGGAATATGATTGATATCAACAAATGGTCATCTATATAGATTTTATTTTTAAGATAATATATCATTTCTTGAAATATGTTCAATAAATAATTATGTTTTCATGTAGAGCTTTGAATCTATCCCTGATAAGGTCGTTGGCAGCAGTAGTACTTGTTAGTATACTGACTTTTGCACCAGAACTTGCACTGGTTATATCCGAGCACCGGCTGGTGGTCGTAGAAACTGTAACCGGGAACAAGACCGGGGTAATGAGCGGCACTGAAGGAACCCGCGCCGTGGATGCCAGATCCTACGAGTCCAAGGCCTCCGTGGACACCACTGTGGACACCACCATGGACACCTCCGTGGACACCTCCGAGGACACCACTGTGAACACCACCAAGGACACCTCCGTGGACAACAGGTCTGTCTCCGCCAATTCCATATCTGCTGTGTGCAGCGACTGCTGCTACGAGACACAGAGCCACGATGAGGAGCTCACTTTCTGCTACGTTACGAGCCATCCTAAAGGAAAAATAAATTTTGATATATTTAAATTACGTACGAACCATACCATGACTCTAATTCCAATTATATCCTCTGAAAGAATCACTGCATTTAGTTTGATGGTGTCTTACATGATATTGTACTGGAAGCTTCACTGTGAACATATATAAAAAAAAAAAAAAATACTGGAACTCCCACCGAAGTGGAAGGGGACAGTTAAGTTAGACGAAGAGTTCAGGTGAAGAAAAACAGTCAGGAAAATGAAGGAAAGTCGTAGTTAAAGTAGTGGGAGGACGAAACTCCCTGTCTGACTTTTTAAAGTTATTGAAGTGTAATGTCCACTCAAAACCTTCTGGGAGGCCTGCCAGGTCGGAAGGGGAAAAGTCATTTGATTGTTGATTGATTCTTCTTCTTATCTGTGGGGGTGAGTAAGTTGAAGAGGGTTGGGAGGAAGGGGTCTGGAACTTGGGTTGGGGTTAAGGATAAGGAATCTTTATTATTTATTCAATAGATTAAGTTAGTAAAAACCAAAAAATGTTAGTAATTTTTTTTTTTTTTTTTTTTTTTTTTGGCTGGCGTGATAAAGCGGAAGAGGAAGTGGTGAAAGGAGCTGGAGAGATAGTGAAAAAGAGAAACTGGGAGGAAGTGTACAAATGAAGGACTAGAAAAAGTTAAATGAAGTGAAAGAGTATTTATTGGAGTTGGTCTTGAGGAGAAGGAAGTTGAAGTGAATAATGGAAGTGTGTAAAGTGAAGAGGAAGTGATGAAGGGAGCTGGAGGGATAGTGGAAATGAAATTTGCGAGGAGATAAAGTGATAGAAGTAAAGCTGAGAGAAAGGTGGAGAAAAGGAGAAAAGATAAGTTGTAAGACCAGGAGAAAGAAGTCAGAGAATAGCTTGCATGTGCGCCCTTAGTAGCTGAACAAAGCCCTGGGTCAACCCCCTCGGAGGCAGCCAGAAACCAGAACACCTAGCAGGCTATTTTTTAAGGGATTTTTTTTTTTTTTTTTTTTTTTCTGAAGCTCTGCCCATGCTGCACTTCGCCGACCTCGCACGTCACCTCTCACTGCTATGCATGATGTGCCGTGCTTGACGTTGAAGTGGAGCCCTGTGGGTTGGCTTGTAGTCTGGGTTAAAAGGCGTTTAAAAATCTTCATTCTTGAACTTAAACTTGCAGGTCCTCTTGAGGTTTACTTCTTCATTCTTCTTTTAGGCTCTCCTCTTCATGGTTGCCTCCTTACTTGATCATCGGTCTCCTGTACCTGATGCCGTGAATATGGCCTCAACTTCTTCAATGCCATTGATTCTGCTGAGGCTTTTGGGCCACCAGGCATGTGTGCCTTCTGGACGAACGTTGAGGCGATTGTAGAGCTCCTCATCCTCATCTTGGATTCTTGTCCATCTTCTTGTGGCTTGATGGTGGAGTCTCTAGTTGATCGCCTCGATCCTTAGTCTTTCATGGATCTCTCGTGCGAGCTACTTCGGGAAAGCAATATTCAGAATCCATTTGCCTGCCTGGTTCTGAATAGTCTGTAGCTTCATCATCTGCCTTCTAGAAATGGTGTGGGTAGGCACTGGCGGGTATTCCATGATGGGCCGCACTAGGGCTTTATAAATGTAGAGCTTGGTTTCAGTACTCAGTGTCTGGAACCTTCTGATCTTGTTCAGCTGATGTTTAGCTTTGGTTGCTCTTTCATTTATGTGAGGGACAATTCCTCTTCTGCTAATTGTTAGCCCTAGTATCTTTCCTTTGTCACAGTAGTCCACTGCTTCCTCGTCCACTATCAGATCTGCTGTCTTGAATTTGGCCACAGGAATGACTTGGAATTTTCTCATGTTGGTTGGATCTTATGTCTTTCGTATCGATTGATGGTCTCTATGGCTCTGGCAGTTCTGAGTGCCATCATCTCGATCGATCTCCCTTCATACTTGATTATCTGAGTGATGTCGTCGGCATACATATAGTGATTGCTGCCATGTGATGGTTCAGGCAGATCTGCTGTATAGATTGTGAACAGTGTCGGTGAGAGGCAGCTTCCCTGTGGAACTCCACTCATGAGGGGAATTGCTTCGCCGACTGTATTGCCGACGACTATTCTTGCACTCCGACTTTCAACAAAGTCACACAATAGCTTGGTCAAGGACGTCGGGAGATTCAGCCTGATGATCTTAAGTTTCAGGCCTGTGTGCCAAGCGTCGAAGGCTTTGGCCACATCTCTCAGACCACATTGACTTGGTTCCTTTCACTCATGGCATTGGCGATTTCTTCATATATGATTGCAATGGCTGTTGATGTTCCTCTGCCTGGTCTGAAGCCATGTTGCCTGGGATTTTGTAAATCGTTAATCTCCAGGTGATTTCGCAATCTTATGTTCAGTATCTTTTCAAAGACTTTGCCTGGGACTTCCAGCAGAGATATTGGTCTGTAATTCTCTACTTTTCTTGGATTTTTCCCGGCTTACTGTGAACATTTCTTGACGTTGCTTCCTTATATATATGTACCCGCATTGCCTCCCACTCCTGCCCAGGGAAACTCAGGCGAGAGAGCGTTGTTGCCAACCATCAATATTTTTTACATTATTTGTTATCAAAGTCGACTTCTTTTAGAACTTATTCGTCATTCATATCGAAATAAGATAAAAGCGTATGGCTTGATTGTGAAGGTACTTTTCTCTAGTCACTTTTTTTTTTTTTTTTTTTTTTTTTTTTTTTTTTTTTTTTTTTTTTTTTTTTTTTTTTTTTGTTAGTTTCAAATAACTTAATATGGGAAGAATTGGCAAGCTCTGATGACGAAATCAAAGTTCCTTGCAACAGGAGTTTGCTGGAATAACCCTCCTCAACACAAATTTTCCTTTGCATTTCTCAGTACTCATTGAGCCTTAATCCTTGATCATCCGGATATGAAAAGATTATTATACATAGAGAGAGAGAGAGATGATTATGAGGTAGATAGTACTTTAAGTTGATATATGTGTTATACAGTGATTATAACGCTGACATATAATCGAGATTACTGTTCAAGCATGTTCTGATTTAAGATAAAAGACAGTCTCCCATAGGAGACCGATTCTTAATGAATATTCACTTAATGAATATCCATTATTGAGGTTCCCTGTTTCTTTAGAGAGGCAGCTGGAGGAAGGTCGTCTAAGGAGGCAGTATGTATATGTTTAGATCTTAAGATGGAAACCCTTTTCACCATCCCCCACTTCACTCTCTTTAACTTCTCATGCAGAGTTTAGGTGCATTATTTGATGAGTAGATAATATAAATAATGACAGGATAATCACTGATAATCACGTATGCAGAACGAGCAAAGGCTATCCTGATTGAATGATCTATGTGACTGATAAATCATTTTTAACTTGGGTTGAATAGTGGAAAAATATGCTCACATTCCTTTATGACCAATGTAGAAAAGGTATAAATGAAACTGAATAGCATGATATATGATTAACCCGGTACCTTCAGAATTAAGTGGTAAATACATCTCTTGCGTTATTCAGTCTAATATATATATTTTTTTCCTTATTTTTTTCAAGTTTGTAGTCTTATTATCGCTATCATTTGTATATTTTGTATTTACACAAATATGCTAATAGAAATAATATCTGTATTTGAGAGAGTACAGCAGTGACAATTAATTAAAGGCAAACTTTTGCAAACGATATTTTTACAAAGTACATTGACGATTTTGCCAAGACAGAATTCGTGATAATCTGGTGGCAACCTAGGCAGTGGCCATGTCACCCCAGGGTGCCCTGGCACCAAGTTTGAGAACCACTCTTATAGAGGAATAATCAGCAGCAAGTAAAGGAAGCAAAATTAATTTGTTGTATTGAGTCCCCGAATCCAGATCGTCTAACTTTATTTTGAGAAGCGTTATCATATACTTAGTTAGCATTCCTCTAAAATCTTGCTTTCAGGTTGTGGTTACATTTTTTTTACATTTTAATGTTTTCACATTCACTTCATACCATAAATAATAATGGTTAGATAAGGTAAAAGAACGTCTTATTGCTATTTATATAACAGACATAGGCTCTCGAAAATAAAGAAGAACAGAGAAAGTACAATTCTATTTTGTATTTATTTATTTATTTATTTATTATTATTATTATATGTTTTTAATTCATGAGAATGTTTCACACGTGCTTCATCTTTTTTAGACGACATTGGCTTCAATAAAGATTTTATACAACATTTATTTTATCATAGTACCGAATTCACTTGATTCAGTAATAAGTCTATAGAGTCGAACTGTACGTAGTATAACTATATAACCCTTCGTGTGTATATACATATTTACACATACATATAAACATATATATATATATATATATATATATATATATATATATATATATATATATAGCTATATATATTCATAGATACACATGTATAAGTCTATTCATCAATATATATATATATATATATATATATATATATATATATATATATATATATGAACATGTATACAATGTTTGTGTACATGTGTGTGTGTTAACCCTTTGCCGACGGAGGATAGATTTGCTTACACAAGCTCCAGAATGAGTTTTATTTTTGATCGAGGCAGCTTCAGCAACATACCTTGACTTTTCCCACTCCCTTTTAGTCACTCATGGTAGAGCTAGAGCCATTTTGTGTTCTGTTGTTGTTGTTGTTTTTTTGTGTGTGTATTCTACTGTTTTTAGAAATTTATATCTGTCTTATCACAGGCTCCATCAATTCTGCAGTTGACTGAAATTGTAGTTCAGAATCCATATCAACTATTTTTTTTTCCTTTACACTCAATGTGATAGAAGTATTACTATTTTTTTTTTTTTTTTTTTTTTTTTTTTTTTTTTTTTTTTTTGGGGGGGGGGGGCAAAAAGCAACTTTATTTTTACGTATTTCTGTGCTGTCACGAACGAACACGAAACTTATAACCATCCAAAATGAAGAGGTAGGGAACTTGTACTTTTGACAGTGAGTGCCACAATAAGAGGCATCCCTACTGGCACAGGGGTACATTGTAGGCATTGGGCATGGTGTGAGTCACCTTCCTCCTCTCGTTCTGCCTGCACATCTTTCATCAGCGGTACTTTAGAGCAAGAGGTCGGCAACTTGCTATGTGCCATCCCTCTACAGAGATAGTGCTTGTTAGAGACCGTAGATGGGTGCCATTCAAGGCTCTCTCTCCTGCTGGTGCTAAAAGAAAGTGGTGCCATCTAGGTTTTGTAAGTGAGTTGAAACCCATTTTGCTTAATATTAGAGCAGTTATAATAATTATGACTGCAATTGCCAGCATCACTGATTCATTACTCATAGCACAATAAAATAACATAGTGATCCTAAATCCCCGAACTTCATGACGCCCATTGTCAGGTTTGCTAATCATGATAGAGAAAATAGGCATATGATTGATATCAACAAATGGAGTCATCTATATAGATTTTATTTTTAAGATAATATATTATTTCTTGAAATAGTGTTCAATAAATAATCATGTTTTCATGTAGAGCTTTGAATCTATCCCTGGTAAGGTCGTTGGCAGCAGTAGTACTTGTTAGTATGACTACTTTTGCACCAGAATTTGCACTGGTTATATCCGAGCACCGGCTGGTGGTCGTAGAAACTGTAACCAGGAACAAGACCGAGAGGTAATGAGCGGCACTGAAGGAACCAGCGCCGTGGATGCCAGATCCTACGAGTCCGAGCCCATGAACACTACCTCCGTGGACACCTCCGAGGACACCACTATGGACACCACCTAGGACACCTCCGTGGACACCACCTAGGATCCCACTGCCGTGGACAACAGGACTGTGTCCGCCAATTCCATATCCGCTGTGTCCAGCGATTGCTGCTGCGAGACAGAGAGCCACGATGAAGGAGGTCACTGCCACATTATGAGCCATCCTGGAAAGAAAGGAAAGTTGCATTATCTTTAGGTTATATAGAAACCATACCGCAATTCTAAATTCAATTATATATTTTTTTTTATAGAATAACTGCAATAATTGCAAAGTTGACTTACTTGATCTTCAGTTATAAGCTGTACTGTGAACATTCCTTGACGTTGCCTCCTTATATACGTACCCTGCTACTCTCGCCTTGGGATCTCCAGGCGAGAACGTGTTGCCAATCTTCATTTTTGTTATCTTATTTGTTCTCAAGTTTTAAGTTATCTATTTATTTGACAGGTTTACATTATTTTTGAAAGTAACATAGGATATTGTTTAACTGTCAAAAAGAAATACTCCTGTGGATCATCTTGTTCATTCAGTGATTGATAGTTACAAATAAGTGAGTAAAAATACCTGGCAAGTTGTCATGACGTAACCAAAGTTTTCAACAGACAGACATAATCTGGAAGTTACCCGCCTAATAGATTTTTCCACGCATTTCTCATTACTGATTGGCTCTGAGTCATGATAAGATCTGATACCTTTAGTCCGTGTCTTGATATACGAGAATAAGTGAGTCGACAACGTCATTCCCAGCCTTTTTCTCAAAATAAAAGCCTTCCTTATATATATATATATATATATATATATACATATA
>BOPN01000047.1:102500-105000 GCA_017312705.2 Penaeus japonicus
ACAAGTATACTAATCCACAAATTTATACAAGGACATTATCCACATTGGCTCTTACCTACAAAAATAATTTCCAGTTGAACAGGAGTCGAAACAAGACAAAAAACATCTCTGTATATCAAAAGGTCAAGTACGAAAACAGGGGCAAGAAATATGCAGATCCGAGGACCAATGATATGGAACCATTTGCCAACACATCTTAGAAATATTTCTCACCTAAACACGGTATTTCAGTTATTTGTAATGTTAATATGTTGTCTATATTGGCCACACATGTACTTTATATTGTCTATGTTAATATTATGTTATTATACAATGTAAATACTATACATGTAAGTAGAATAACCATTGTAATTAATGGAATAAAGTATTTTGAATTTGAATTTGAATTCTTCTAAGTAAATGATATAGATATAGGGAGGACAATCACTGATAATCAGATATGCAGAACGAACAAATTCTATCCTGATTTGATGGGATGCATGTGCTAAATATGACTGATAGATTAAGTTGGGTTTAATAGTGGACAAAGATACTCATATTTCTTTATGGCCAAAGTATAAATGAGAATGAATAGCATGCAAGAGATGTAATTAATGCGTTACCTTCATAATTACATGTAATTCTGAAGACGAGGTAATCGAAATGTGGTAAATATATATCTTGCGTTGTGAAGTTATTCAGTCTTATTTATACTTTTTCTCATTTCTTCTTCGTTATAATTTGCATATCTTGTATTTGTACAAATATGCTAATAGGAATATCTACCTGTATTTGAGAAGGTACAACAGTGACAATTGATTAGAGGCAGACTTTTGCAAACGATATTTTACAAAAGTACGATGAGACGACTTTGCCAAGACAAAATTCGTGATAATCTTGTGGCATCCTAGACACTGACCATGTCACCCCAGGGTCCCCTGGCACCCAGTTTGATAACCAATGATATAGAGGAATAATGAACGGCAAGGGAAGGAAGCGAAAATAGTGTGTCGTATGGAGCCCCCGAATCCAGATCGTTTAACTCGATTTAGAGAATCGTCACCATATGCTTAATCAGCTTGCCTTGAAAATCAGATTGTAGTTTAATTTTTTGTAATGTAATTTTCCGAGTATTCAGGATTTAAAGGAAAACAGAGAAATCAGTCTGGCTATATTTGTCAGAATTAAACTTTCATCTTTTCACATTCACTTGATACCATAAATAACAATAGTTAAATAAGATAATAAGACTCTTGGCATAACATACCAATGTCCTCGAAAATGAAGAGGGACAAAGAAAGAAAATAGTTACTAGTTTCTTTTCTGAAATTCATTAGGATGTTTTACACGTACTTAATCTCCTTTAGATGATTCAATATGAATCTAATACGTTCATTTCTATTATAGTACCGTAATCACTTGATTCAGTATTAAGTCTAAAGAGACTACATGAATACTCGACTATAAGCAATTAGACAGCACGTCGTATAACCATATAACTATTTGTGTCTATATACATATTTGCATACATATATAGATATATATTCATAAATATACATGTATATATCTACATATCAATATATATAAATATATATATATATATATATATATCTACATATACATATGAATATATACATACAATACGTGTATAAGCACATGTATGTGTGTGTGAAGGGAATATATGAAAGCATGAATAAGTTTGATAATTATGATAGAGAAAATAGGAATATGGTTGAAATAATATGATTGGAGTAATTTATATATATATTTTATTTTTGAAGTAATATATTATTATGATGATATAATTGCTCAGCAAATAAATACATCTTAATACAGATATTTGCATCTATCCCTGGTAAGGTCGTTGGCAGCAGTAGTACTTGTTAGTATAATGACTTTTGCACCAGAACTTGCACTGGTTATATCCGAGCACCGGCTGGTGGTCGTAGAAACTGTAACCGGGAACAAGACCGGGGTAATGAGCGGCACTGAAGGAACCAGCGCCGTGGATGCCAGATCCTACGAGTCCAAGGCCTCCGTGGACACCACTGTGGACACCACCATGGACACCTCCGAGGACACCACTGTGAACACCACCAAGGACACCTCCGTGGACAACAGGTCTGTGTCCGCCAATTCCATATCTGCTGTGTGCAGCGACTGCTGCTACGAGACACAAAGCCACGATGAGGCTACTGCTAGGTTACGAGCCATCCTAAAAGGAAAAGAAATTTGTGTTAGATTTAGATTACGTACGAACGGTAAAATGACTAAATCCAATTATATCCTTTGAAAGACTGACTGCATTCAGTTTGATGGTGTCTTACATGATATTGTACTGGAAGCTTGACTGTGAACATTTCTTGACGTTGCTTCCTTATATACGTACCCGCATCGCCTCCCACTCCTGCCCAGGGAAACCCAGTGGAGAAGGCGTTGTTACTTAACCTTCAATATTTTGCATTATTTGTTATCAAAGTCGACTTCTTTTGCAACTTATCCGTCATTCATTGTCTAAAAA
>BOPN01000047.1:115000-117500 GCA_017312705.2 Penaeus japonicus
CCACGTTCCGAGCCATCCTGAGAAGAAAAGAATGTTACATTAATTTTACATTCCATATAATTGCTCTTGAAAGGGATATGCAAACAATACCATTACCCTAATCCGATTTGTGCTTTTCTTAGAATGAATACACGGGAATGACTTACTTGAACTCCAACTGGAAGCTTCACTGTGATCATCCACCGACGCTGCCTCAATATATACGTACTCGCATCGCCTCCCACTCTCGAACTGGGAACTCCAGGCGAGCGTGTGGTGTGCCAACTTTCCTTGTTTTCATTTTAGTTTTTATCAAGTTAAATTAGTTCTATAAGTTATGATTCCTGTTGAAATAAAATAAATCATATAGTCTAATTGCCAAATAGAAATATTCGCATTCGTCATTTTATTCATGTAGTCATTAAAATATACAAATAACTGAATATGGGAAGAACTAGTAAGCTCTGATGACGAAATCAAGTTTCCAGGTGACTGATATAATACGGAAGGCTATTTAGCAAATTTTCCCACGATTTTTTCATTGCTGATTGAGTCTTAATCATCATAAAATTTAGACATGAAAACTATGAACGCTTGTCATTGCCTCTATTAGCGAGCGTAAGTGATTTCTTAGCGAAATTCATATTTTCTTTATTAAGATAAAAGTCTCCCTATTATGCTGGTGATGTTGATAATGAAGGAGAGTAATTCAATGTTAATTGTTGGATGGAAAAACAGAAAATTCTGTAATTATTTGTATCTCCAACATGTTTCCTACGAGTCCAAGTCCTCCGTGGACACCTCCGAGGACACCACTGTGGACACCACCAAGGACACCTCCGTGGACACCACCTAGGATCCCACTGCCGTGGACAACAGGACTGTGTCCGCCAATTCCATATCCGCTGTGTCCAGCGATTGCTGCTGCGAGACACAGAGCCACGATGAGGGAGGTCACTGCCACGTTATGAGCCATCCTGAAAAGAAAGGAAAGTTGCATTATCTTTAGGTTATATAGAAACCATACCATGATTCTAAATTCAGTTATATCCTTTTATAGAATGACTGCAATCAGCGCAAAAGTGACTTACTTGATCTTCAGGTAAAAGCTGCACTGTGAACATTCCTTGACGTTGCCTTCTTATATACGTACCCTGCCACTCTCGTCCAGGGAACTCCAGGCGAGAACGTGTGGTTGCCAACCTTCATTTTTGTTATCATATTTGTTCTCAACTTTTGTGTTATCAATTTATTTGACAAGTTGACATTACTTTTGAAAGTAATATAGGATATTGTTTAACTCAAAAAGAGATACTCCTGTGGATCATCTTGTTCATTCATTGATTGACAGCTACAAATAAGTGAGTAAAAAGAACTGGCAAGTTGTCATGACGTAACCAAAGTTTCCAGCTGACAGACATAATCTGGAAGATGCCCGCTTGATAGATTTTCCCACGCATTTCTCATTACTGATTGGCTCTGAATCATGATAAGATCTGATACCTTTAGTCCGTGTCTTGATGTACGAGAATAGGTGAGTCGACGACGTCATTCCTAGCCCTTCTCTCAAAATAAAAGCCTTCCTTATCTACTGATGGAATTAGTGAACGGAAGCAGCTGAATGTTACCTGTCGATCAGAGAATCAGAGAGAGAGAAAGAGGCAGAGAAAGAAAGAAAAAGTGAATGAACAAACTTCATGGGGAGATTTTCATATCGTGTCTTAGTTGTTCAATTAATTTATTTTCATTCTATTTATAGTGTCCATGTGTTGATCTATCTTGTTTTATATATATATATATATGTATATATATACCTGTATATATATATTTACATATATATATATATATATATATATATATATATATACATATATATACTTACATACATGTATATATACACATCTATAGAAATAATGTATATATATGTATGTTTATATATTTATATATGTATATTTATATTTATATATATGCATATATATATATATATATATATATATATATATATATATATATATATATATATATATATATATATATATATATATATATATATATATATATATATATATATATATATATATATATATATATATACATATAAATATACATATATATTTATATATATAAGCCATTGAATAGCTACCTGCATTATGAAAATAGTATGAACATCAGAACAATCTGTATTTTCTAAAATACAGCACCTACGTAGATACAATTAATCAATTTATTGAGATTAACTTTACAACTATCACTTTAAGTTTAATAAGGAATTAAAGGTAATAGATTAAATTTGTTTCTTTAATCTATGGTTGATTTTTTAACCTATGCTGTAATAATACCAGTTATGGTTGCATCCCAGAGACAGACAGAGAGAGAGAGAGAGAGAGAGAGAGAGAGAGAGTGGGGGAGGGTGAGAAACGGAGAGAATATATGTTTTTAGAATTTAATCTCACTAATTGAACATTCACTTGATATTCAAGTTTTAGCTGAAGTGGTCAAATAAAACAATTATAAGATTCTT
>BOPN01000047.1:137500-142500 GCA_017312705.2 Penaeus japonicus
CTGTTATTATGGAAGCAGTAGATATATGTTTAGATCTTATGATGGAAACCCCTTTTCACCATCGCCCACCTCACATTCATTAACTTTTCATGTACAGTTGAGCCTGCTTAGATTGTCGTAATTAAGTAGATAACCTAGATAATGGCAGGATAATCACTGATAATCAGATATGCAAAACGAAAAAAAGTCTATCCTGATTTAATGGGAAACAGGTGCTTAATGTGACTGACAGATAATTTTCAATTTGGATTGAATAGCGGACAATCATACTCACATGGCTCTTAATGACGAAAGGAGAAAAAAATATATGAATGAGACTAAATATCATAGCATCGCAAGAACTGTAATTAACACGTTACCTTCAGAATTACATGTAATTCTGAAAACGAGGTAATCGAAACGCGGTAAATACATCTCTTGCGTTGTGAAGTTATTTAGTCTAATCTATATTTTTTTATCATTTCGTCTTCAAGAGTTTGTAGTCTTATTACCGTTATCCTTTATATATCTTGTTTGTGCAAATAGGCTAACAGAAATATCTACCTATATTAGAAAGGGCTCAATATGACAATTAATTAAAGACAGACTTTTGCTAACGATATCTTACAAAAGTACGACGACGACTTTGCCAAGACAAAATTTGTGATAACCTTGTGGCAACCTAGGCGCTTACTATGTCACTCCAGGGTGCCCTGGCACCCAGTTTGAGAACCACTGATATAGAGGAATAATCAATGGCAAGGGAAGGAAGCGAAATTAGTTTGTCGTATTGAGTCCCCGAATCCAGACTGTCTCTCTTTATTTAGAGAAGCGTTATCATATACCTAATTAACTTTCTTCTAAAATCTTGCTTTCGGATTGTGGTTACATTTTTTTCCTTACATTTTCATTTTTCACATTCACTTCAGACCATAAATAATAATGGTTGTATAAGGTAATAGAACGTCTTATTGCTCTTGATATAACAGACAAAGGCCCTCGAAAATGAAGAGAAAGTGTTAGTTTTTTCTGAAATGCATGAGGAAGTTTCACACGTGCTTCATCTTCTTTAGACGACATTGGCTTCAATAAAGATTTAATGCAACGTTTATTTTATCATAGCACCGTATTCACTTCATTCAGTAATAAGTCTATAGAGTCGAACTGTACGTAGTATAACTATATAATTCTTCGTGTGTATATGCATATTTATATACATACAAACATACATACATACATATATATGTATATATATATATATATATATATATATATATATATATATATATATATATATGTATATATATATATATATATATATATATATATATATATATATATATATATTCATAGATATACATGTATAAATCTATTCATCAACACACACACACACACACATATATATATACACACATATACATATAAATATGAATATATACATACAATGTATGTGTACATGTATGTGTGTATTAAGGGGAACATGTGAAAGTATGAATAAGTTTGCTAATCGATAAAGAAAATAGGAATATGATTGATATCAACAAATGGAGTCATCTATATAGATTTTATTTTTAAGATAATATATTATTTCTTGAAATAGTTTTCAATAAATAATTATGTTTTCATGTAGAGCTTTGAATCTATCCCTGATAAGGTCGTTGGCAGCAGTAGTACTTGTTAGTATAATGACTTTTGCACCAGAACTTGCACTGGTTATATCCGAGCACCGGCTGGTGGTCGTAGAAACTGTAACCGGGAACAAGACCGGGGTAATGAGCGGCACTGAAGGAACCAGCGCCGTGGATGCCAGATCCTACGAGTCCAAGGCCTCCGTGGACACCTCCGTGGACACCACTGTGGACACCACCAAAGGCACCTCCGTGGACACCACCTAGGATCCCACTGCCGTGGACAACAGGCCTGTGTCCGCCAATTCCATATCCGCTGTGTCCAGCGATTGCTGCTGCGAGACACAGAGCCACGATGAAGGAGGTCACTGCCACATTATGAGCCATCCTGGAAAGAAAGGAAATTTGTATTTTCTTTAGTTTATATAGAAACCATACCATGATTCTAAATTCAATTGCATTCTTTTAGAATGGTTGCAATCAGCACAAAGGTGACTTACTTGATCTTCAGTTAATAGCTGCACTGTGAACATTCCTTGACGTTGCCTCCTTATATACGTACCCTGCTACTCTCGTCCAGGGAACTCCAGGCGAGAACGTGTGGTTGCCAACCTTCATTTTTGTTATTTTATTTGTTTTCAACTTTTAAGTTATTAACTAATTTAACAAGTTGACATTGCTTTTGAAAACAATATATGATATCGTCTTAACTGTCAAAAAGAAATACTCCTGTGGATCATCTTGTTCATTCAGTGGTTAATAGTTAGAAATAAGTGAGTATAAAAAGAACTGGCAAGTTGTCATGACGTAATCAAAGTTTCCAGCTGACAGACATAATCTGGAGGATGCCTGACTGATAGATTTTCCCACGCATTTCTCCTTACTGATTGGCCCTTAGTCATAAGATCTGATATCCGTGTCTTGATATAGGAGAATAAGTGAGTCGACGACGTTATTTATAAGTCTTCTGTTAAAATAAAAGTCTTCCTAATATACTGATGATATTGGTAGTGAACGGAAGCAACTGAATATTAGCTGTCGATCAGAGAATCAGAGAGAAAGAAAGAGGCAGAGAGAGAGAAAAAAAAGTGAATAAGAGGGAGCGTTTTTTTTTATTTATATATATATATATATATATATATATATATATATATATATATATATATACATACACACACACACATACACATACACACACACACACACACATATATGTATATATATATATATATATATATATATATATATATATATATATATATATATATATAAGCCACTGAATTGCTACCAACATTACGAAAATACTACAACAACGTAGATGCAGTTAATTCATTTATTTAGATTATCTTTACAGCTATCATTCTAAAATGATAACATATTAAAAGTAATAGATCAAATTTGTTTCTTTAATCTATAGTTGATTTTTCAACCTATGCTGTAATAACTCTAATTATGGTGTCATCACAGGGAAAAAGAGAGAGAATATATTTTAGAATTTAATCTTAATAATTTAACTTTCAGTTGATATTTAAGTTGTAGCTGAAGTGGTCAAATGGTCAAGTATAAGATTCTCGTGGACACTGAAAGTACAAAAATGCAAACTTAAAATAAACAACGAGAAAATAGGAGTCAGATATGATTTTATTTGCTGATTTCGTTCTTAATGTGTATTTCATTCCTTTTTCCTATCCTTGAAATTCTTTTTGCAGACAATTTAATTGACGTTTAGTGTGTTTAAATATTTTGGAATATTTCTCACACATTATATATTCACACACACACACTTATATACATATATACATACATACATACATATATATATATATATATATATATATATATATATATATATACATATGTATATATACATACATATATATATATATATATATATATATATATATATATATATATATATATATATATATATATATATATATATATATATATATATGAATATATATTTATACAAATAAACATAAACACTGTATCCATATTCATATATAAACATATATATATATATATATATATATATATATATATATATATATATATATATATATATATATATTGCATACATATATATATCAATGTATATATATATATACATATATCTAAATATCCTGTATACATATATGTAAATATCCTGTATACATATATATACATATATACATATACATACACAAGCACACACATACATATATATGTATATATAAGTATATATATGTGTATATATGTCTATATATATATATAGACATATATATACTGCATATGTATATATATATATATATATGTATGTATGTATATACTGTGTATATATACATACATAAACTATATATATATATATATATATATATATATATATATATATATATATATATATATATATATACACATATATAGACAGGTATATGTTTGTGTGTGTGTATGTGTGTGTATGTTAAAATGTGAATGTTTGGTTGAGTTTATAGACTATGATAGAAAAGAGGAGGAGGATAACATAGAAAGAGAATCATTAAAATAAGTTTTATTTTTTAAGAAAGAAAACTATTATACGGTATAATACATGAACAACATATAAATAGATTTCAGTGAACAATTCCGGATCTATCCCTGATAAGGTCGTTGGCAGCAGTAGTACTTGTTTGTATAATGACTTTTGCACCAGTACTTGCACTGGTTATATCCGAGCACCGGCTGGTGGTCGTAGAAACTGTAACCGGGAACAAGACCGGGGTAATGAGCGGCACTGAAGGAACCAGCGCCGTGGATGCCAGATCCTACGAATCCAAGTCCTCCGTGGACACCTCCGAGGACACCACTGTGGACACCACCAAAGGCACCTCCGTGGACACCACCTAGGATCCCACTACCGTGGACAACAGGACTGTGTCCGCCAATTCCATATCCGCTGTGTCCAGCGATTGCTGCTGCGAGACACAGAGCCACGATGAAGGAGGTCACTGCCACATTATGAGCCATCCTGAAAAGAAAGGAAAGTTGCATTATCTTTAGGGTATATAGAAACCATACCGCAATTCTAAATTCAATTATATTTTTTTTTTATAGAATGACTGCAATAATTGCAAAGGGGACTTACTTGATCTTCAGTTATAAGCTGTACTGTGAACATTCCTTGACGTTGCCTCCTTATATACGTACCCTGCCACTCTCGCCTTGGGATCTCCAGGCGAGAACGTGTTGCCAATCTTCATTTTTGTTATCTTATTTGTTCTCAAGTTTTAAGTTATCTATTTATTTGACAGGTTTACATTATTTTTGAAAGTAACATAGGATATTGTTTAACTGTCAAAAAGAAATACTCCTGTGGATCATCTGAACATCCAGTGATTGATAGTTACAAATAAGTGAGTAAAAATACCTGGCAAGTTG
>BOPN01000047.1:147500-150000 GCA_017312705.2 Penaeus japonicus
TTTCTGAAATTCATTAGGATGTTTCACACGTACTTAATCTCCTTTAGATGATTCAATAAGAATCTAATACATTCATTTCTATTATAGTACCGTAATCACTTGATTCAGTATTAACTCTAAAGAGACCACATGAATACTCGACTATAAGCAGTCGAACTGTACGTCGTATAACCATATAACTATTTGTGTCTATATACATATATGCATACATATATAGATATATATTCATAAATATACATGTATATATCTACATATCAATATATATATAAATGAATATACATATACATATGAATATATACATACAATACGTGTATAAGCACATGTATGTGTGTGTGAAGGGAATATATGAAAGCATGAATAAGTTTAACAATTATGATAGAGAAAATAGGAATATGGTTGAAATAATATGAATGGAGTAATTTATATATATTTTATTTTTGAAGTAATATATTATTATGATGATATAGTGCTCAGCAAATAAATACATCTTAATATAGATATTTGCATCTATCCCTGGTAAGGTCGTTGGCAGCAGTAGTACTTGTTAGTATAATGACTTTTGCACCAGAACTTGCACTGGTTATATCCGAGCACCGGCTGGTGGTCGTAGAAACTGTAACCGGGAACAAGACCGGGGTAATGAGCGGCACTGAAGGAACCAGCGCCGTGGATGCCAGATCCTACGAGTCCAAGGCCTCCGTGGACACCTCCGAGGACACCACTGTGGACACCACCAAGGACACCTCCGTGGACACCACCTAGGATCCCACTACCGTGGACAACAGGACTGTGTCCGCCAATTCCATATCCGCTGTGTCCAGCGATTGCTGCTGCGAGACACAGAGCCACGATGAAGGAGGTCACTGCCACGTTATGAGCCATCCTGAAAAGAAAGGAAAGTTGCATTATCTTTAGGTTATATAGAAACCATACCATGATTCTAAATCCAGTTATATCCTTTTATAGAATGACTGCAATCAGCGCAAAAGTGACTTACTTGATCTTCAGGTAAAAGCTGCACTGTGAACATTCCTTGACGTTGCCTTCTTATATACGTACCCTGCCACTCTCGTCCAGGGAACTCCAGGCGAGAACGTGTGGTTGCCAACCTTCATTTTTGTTATCATATTTGTTCTCAACTTTTGTGTTATCATTTTATTTGACAAGTTGACATTACTTTTGAAAGTAATATAGGATATTGTTTAACTCAAAAAGAGATACTCCTGTGGATCATCTTAAATCATTCATTGATTGACAGCTACAACAAGTGAGTAAAAAGAACTGGCAAGTTGTCATGACGTAACCAAAGTTTCCAGCTGACAGACATAATCTGGAAGATGCCCGCTTGATAGATTTTCCCACGCATTTCTCATTACTGATTGGCTCTGAATCATGATAAGATCTGATACCTTTAGTCCGTGTCTTGATGTACGAGAATAGGTGAGTCGACGACGTCATTCCTAGCCCTTCTCTCAAAATAATAAAAGCCTCCTTATCTACTGATGGAATTAGTGAACGGAAGCAGCTGAATGTTACCTGTCGATCAGAGAATCAGAGAGAGAGAGGATGAGGCAGAGAAAGAAAAAGTGAATGAACAAACTTCATGGGGAGATTTTCATATCGTGTTTTAGTTCAATTAATTTATTTTCATTCTATTTATAGTGTCCATGTGTTGTTCTATCTTGTTTTATATATATATGTATATATATATATATACCTATATATATATGTATATATATATATATATATATACATATATATATATATATATATATATACCTGTATATACTTACATACATGTATATATACACATCTATAGAAATAATGTATATATATGTATGTTTATATATTTATATATGTATATTTATATTTATATATATATATATATATATATATATATATATATATATATATATATATATATATATATATATATATATATATATATATATATATATATATATTAGCCATTGAATAGCTACCTGCATTATGAAAATAGTATGAACATCAGAACAATCTGTATTTTCTAAAATACAGCACCTACGTAGATACAATTAATCAATTTATTGAGATTAACTTTACAACTATCACTTTAAGTTTAATAAGGAATTAAAGGTAATAGATTAAATTTGTTTCTTTAATCTATGGTTGATTTTTTAACCTATGCTGTAATAATACCAGTTATGGTTGCATCCCAGAGACAGACAGAGAGAGAGAGAGAGAGAGAGAGAGAGAGAGAGAGTGGGGAGGGTGAGAAACGGAGAGAATATATGTTTTTAGAATTTAATCTCACTAATTGAACATTCACTTGATATTCAAGTTTTAGCTGAAGTGGTCAAATAAAACAATTATAAGATTCTTATGGACACTGGCACTACGAAAAAGTAAACTTATGAGTCGGATATATTTGTTTTTGTTTTTTTTCTCTCTTTCTTTTATTGATTTCGTTTTTCATGTGTACTTTATTCTTTTTCATATCCTTGAAATTCTGTTTACAGAC
>BOPN01000047.1:162500-165000 GCA_017312705.2 Penaeus japonicus
TATATATATATATATATATATATATATATATATATAAAGAAGATAAATAATAACGCTGACATATAATCAAGATTACTGCTCAAGCATGTTATGATTATAGAAAAAAGACATCACCATCAATAATATATCATACATAGATCACTTGTTCGAGTCTCCCATCGGAGGCAGACTCTTAATGAACATCACCGTTGAAGAGAAGACACAAAAGAATCCATTATTGTGTCTTGAGTTCCTTTTTTTTTTTTTTTTTTTTAAGAGAGAGAGAGAGAGAGCGAGGCAGCTGGAGGAAGGTTGTCTGTTATTATGGAAGCAGTAGATATATGTTTAGATCTTATGATGGAAACCCCTTTTCACCATCGCCCACCTCACATTCATTAACTTCTCATGTACATTTGAACCTGCTTAGATTGTAGTAATTAAGTAAAAAAACCTAGATTATGGCAGGATAATCACTGGTAATCAGATATGCAAAACGAAAAAGCTCATCCTGATTTAATGGGAAAACAGGTGCTAATGTGACTGACAGATCATTTTCAATTTGGACTGGAATAGTGGACAATCATACTCACATGGCTCTTAATGCCGAAAGGAGAAATAAATATATGAATGAGACTAAATAGCATAGCACCGAAAGAGCTGTAATTAACACGTTACCTTCAGAATTACATGTAATTCTGAAAACGAGGTAATCGAAACGCGGTAAATACACTTTGCGTTGTGAAGTTATTTAGTCTAATCTATATTTTTTTTCTAATTTCTTCTTCAAGAGTTTGTAGTCTTATTACCGTTATCCTTTATATATCTTGTTTGTGCAAATAGGCTAACAGAAATATCTACCTATATTAGAAAGGGTTCAATATGGCAATTAAAGACAGACTTCTCCTAACGATATCTTACAAAAGTACGACGACGACTTTACAAGACAAAATTTGTGATAACCTTGTGGCAACTCTTAGGCGCTTACTATGTCACTCCAGGGTGCCCTGGCACCCAGTTTGAGAACCACTGATGTAGAGGAATAATCAATGGCAAGGGAAGGAAGCGAAATCAGTTTGACGTATTGAGTCCCCGAATCCAAATTGCTCCTTACTTAGAGAAGCGTTCTCATATACTTAATTAGCTTTCTTCTAAAATCTTGCTTTCGGATTGTGGTTACATTTTTTTTCCTTACATTTTCATTTTTCACATTCACTTCAGACCATAAATAATAATGGTTATATAAGGTAATTGAACGTCTTATAGCTCTTGACATAACAGACAAACGCCCTCGAAAATGAAGAGAAACAGAGAAAGTGCTAGTTTTTTCGAAATGCATGAGGAAGTTTCACACGTGCTTCATCTTCTTTAGACGAGATTGCATTTCTAATAAAGATTTAATACAACGTTTATTTTATCATAGCACCGTATTCACTTCATTCAGTAATAAGTCTATAGAGTCGAACTGTACGTAGTATAACTATATAACTCTTCGTGTGTATATGCATATTTATATACGTACACACATACATACATACATATATATATACATATATATATATATATACACATAGATATATATATATTCATATATATACATGTATAAATCTATTCATCAACACACACACACACACACACATTTATGTATATAAATATGTATATATATATATATACATATACATATAAATATGAATATATACATACAATGTGTGTGTACATGTATGTGTGTTAAAGGAAACATGTGAAAGTATGAATAAGTTTGCTAATCATGATAGAGAAAATAGGAATATGATTGATATCAACAAATGGTCATCTATATAGATTTTATTTTAAGATAATATATTATTTCTTGAAATAGTGTTCAATAAATTATTATGTTTTCATGTAGAGCTTTGAATCTATCCCTGATAAGGTCGTTGGCAGCAGTAGTACTTGTTGGTATAATGACTTTTGCACCAGAACTTGCACTGGTTATATCCGAGCACCGGCTGGTGGTCGTAGAAACTGTAACCGGGAACAAGACCGGGGTAATGAGCGGCACTGGAAGCGAACCAGCGCCGGATGCCAGATCCTACGAGTCCAAGGCCTCCGTGGACACCTCCGAGGACACCACTGTGGACACCACCAAGGACACCTCCGTGGATACCACCTAGGACCCCACTGCCGTGGACAACAGGTCTGTGTCCGCCAATTCCATATCCGCTGTGTCCAGCGATTGCTGCTGCGAGACACAGAGCCACGATGAAGGAGGTCACTGCCACGTTATGAGCCATCCTGAAAAGAAAGGAAAGTTGCATTATCTTTAGGGTATATAGAAACCATACCGCAATTCTAAATTCAATTATATTTTTTTTATAGAATGACTGCAATAATTGCAAAGGGGACTTACTTGATCTTCAGTTATAAGCTGTACTGAGAACATTCCTTGACGTTGCCTCCTTATATACGTACCCTGCCACTCTCGCCTTGGGATCTCCAGGCGAGAACGTGTTGCCAATCTTCATTTTTGTTATCTTATTTGTTC
>BOPN01000047.1:170000-185000 GCA_017312705.2 Penaeus japonicus
AGGCTATATTTGTCAGAATTAAACTTTCATATTTTCACATTCACTTGATACCATAAATAACAATAGTTAAATAAGGTAATAGAACTCTTGGCATAACATACCAATGTCCTCGAAAATGAAGAGGGACAAAGAAAGAAAATAGTTACTAGTTTCTTTTGTGAAATTCATTAGGATGTTTTACACGTACTTAATCTCCTTTAGATGATTCAATAAGAATCTAATACGTTCATTTCTATTATAGTACCGTAATCACTTGATTCAGTATTAAGTCTAAAGAGACCACATGAATACTCGACTATAAGCAGTCGAACTGTACGTCGTATAACCATATAACTATTTGTGTCTACATACATATATGCATACATATATAGATATATATTCATAAATATACATGTATATATCTACATATCAATATATATATATATATATATATATATATATATATATATATATATACATATACATATGAATATATACATACAATACGTGTATAAGCACATGTATGTGTGTGTGAAGGGAATATATGAAAGCATGAATAAGTTTGATAATTATGATAGAGAAAATAGGAATATGGTTGAAATAATATGATTGGAGTAATTTATATATATATTTTATTTTTGAAGTAATATATTATTATGATGATATAGTGCTCAGCAAATAAATACATCTTAATACAGATATTTGCATCTATCCCTGGTAAGGTCGTTGGCAGCAGTAGTACTTGTTAGTATAATGACTTTTGCACCAGAACTTGCACTGGTTATATCCGAGCACCGGCTGGTGGTCGTAGAAACTGTAACCGGGAACAAGACCGGGGTAATGAGCGGCACTGAAGGAACCAGCGCCGTGGATGCCAGATCCTACGAGTCCAAGGCCTCCGTGGACACCACTGTGGACACCACCATGGACACCTCCGAGGACACCACTGTGAACACCACCAAGGACACCTCCGTGGACAACAGGTCTGTGTCCACCAATTCCATATCTGCTGTGTGCAGCGACTGCTGCTACGAGACACAGAGCCACGATGAGGGAGCTCACTGCTACGTTACGAGCCATCCTAAAAGGAAAGGAAATTTGTGTTAGATTTAGATTACGTACGAACCATAAAATGACTCTAAATCCAATTATATCCTTGAAAGAATGACTGCATTCAGTTTGATGGTGTCTTACATGATATTGTACTGGAAGCTTCACTGTGAACACTTCTTGACGTTGCCTCCTTATATACGTACCCGCATCGTCTCCCACTTCCACCCAG
This sequence comes from Penaeus japonicus, assembly GCA_017312705.2. Taxonomy (NCBI): domain Eukaryota; kingdom Metazoa; phylum Arthropoda; class Malacostraca; order Decapoda; family Penaeidae; genus Penaeus; species Penaeus japonicus. Next base: position 171,262 of record BOPN01000047.1, read on the forward strand.
GGAAACCCAGGCGAGAGAGCGTTGTTGCCAACCTTCAATATTTTTGCATTATTTATCAAAGTCGACTGCTTTTGCAACTTATCCGTCATTCATGTCGAAATAAGATAAAGGCGTATGGTTTGATTGTGAAAATGAAGTTGCTCTAGATTCATTTATTTTTGTTATCAGTTTCAAATAACTAAATATGGAAAGAACTGGCAAGCTCTGATGACGAAATCAAAGTTCCTTGTAACAGGAGTTAGATGGAATAACCCTCCTCAACCCAAATTTTCCTTTGCATTTCTCAGTGCTCATTGAGCCTTAATCATGATATCATCCGGATATGAAAAGATGATTATACATACATACATACATATATAAATATATAAATATATATGTATATATATGTATATATATACATATATAAAAAGAAGATAAATAATAACGCTGACATATAACCAAGATTACTGCTCAAGCAAGTTATGATTATAGAAAAAAGACATCAACATCAACAATATATTATACATAGATCACTTGTTCGAGTCTCCCATCGGAGGCAGACTCTTAATGAACATCACCGTTGAAGACACAAAAGAATCCATTATTGTGTCTTGAGTTCCCCGTTTTTTTTTTCTCTCTCTCTCACTTTTATATATATATATATATATATATATATATATATATATATATATATATATATATATAGAGAGAGAGAGAGAGAGAGAGAGAGAGAGAGAGAGAGCGAGGCAGCTGGAGGAAGGTTGTCTGTTATTATGGAAGCAGTAGATATATGTTTAGATCTTATGATGGAAACCCCTTTTCACCATCGCCCACCTCACATTCATTAACTTCTCATGTACAGTTGAGCCTGCTTAGATTGAGAGAGAGAGAGAGAGCGAGGCAGCTGGAGGAAGGTTGTCTGTTATTATGGAAGCAGTAGATATATGTTTAGATCTTATGATGGAAACCCCTTTTCACCATCGCCCACCTCACATTCATTAACTTCTCATGTACAGTTGAGCCTGCTTAGATTGTCTTAATTAAGTAGATAACCTAGATAATGGCAGGATAATCACTGATAATCAGATATGCAAAACGAAAAAAAGTCTATCCTGATTTAATGGGAAACAGGTGCTTAATGTGACTGACAGATCATTTTCAATTTGGATTGAATAGCGGACAATCATACTCACATGGCTCTTAATGACGAAAGGAGAAAAAAATATATGAATGAGACTAAATATCATAGCATCGCAAGAGCTGTAATTAACACGTTACCTTCAGAATTACATGTAATTCTGAATTACATGTAATTCTGAAAACGAGGTAATCGAAACGCGGTTAATACATCTCTTGCGTTGTGAAGTTATTTAGTCTAATCTATATTTTTTTCTAATTTCTTCTTCAAGAGTTTGTAGTCTTATTACCGTTATCCTTTATATATCTTGTTTGTGCAAATAGGCTAACAGAAATATCTACCTATATTAGAAAGGGTTCAATATGACAATTAATTAAATACAGACTTTTGCTAACGATATCTTACAAAAGTAGGACGTAGACTTTGCCAAGACAAAATTTGTGATAACCTTGTGGCAACCTAGGCGCTTACTATGTCACTCCAGGGTGCCCTGGCACCCAGTTTGAGAACCACTGATATAGAGGAATAATCAATGGCAAGGGAAGGAAGCGAAATTAGTTTGTCGTATTGAGTCCCCGAATCCAGATTGTCTCTCTTTATTTAGAGAAACGTTTTCATATACCTTATTAGCTTTCTTCTAAAATCTTGCTTTCGGATTGTGGTTACATTTTTTTTTTTTTTTACATTTTAATTTTTTCACATTCACTTCAGACCATTGATAATAATGGTTAGATAAGGTAATAGAACGTCTTATTGCTATTGACATAACAGACACAAGCTCTCGAAAATGAAGAGGAACAGAGAAAGTGTTATTTTTTTTCTGAAATTCATGAGGATGTTTCACACGTGCTTCATCTTCTTTAGACGACATTGGCTTCAATAAAGATTTAATACAACATTTATTTTATCATTTTACCGTATTCACTTCATTCAGTGATAAGTCTATAGAGTCGAACTGTACGTAGTATAACTATATAACTCTTCGTGTGTATATGCATATTTATATACATACAAACATACATACATACATACATATATATATGTAAACATATATTTATATATATATATATATATATACATAGGTATATATATATTCATAGATATACATGTATAAATCTATTCATCAACATACACATACACACACACATATATATACATATACATATAAATATGAATATGTACATACAATGTGTGAGTACATGTATGTGTGTTAAGGGGAATATGTGAAAGTATGAATAAGTTTGCTAATCATGATAGAGAAAATAGGAATATGATTGATATCAACAAATGGTCATCTATATAGATTTTATTTTGAAGATAATATATTATTTTTTGAAATAGTGTTCAATAAATAATTGTTTTCATGTAGAGCTTTGAATCTATCCCTGATAAGGTCGTTGGCAGCAGTAGTACTTGTTTGTATAATGACTTTTGCACCAGAACTTGCACTGGTTATATCCGAGCACCGGCTGGTGGTCGTAGAAACTGTAACCGGGAACAAGACCGGGGTAATGAGCGGCACTGAAGGAACCAGCGCCGTGGATGCCAGATCCTACGAGTCCAAGGCCTCCGTGGACACCTCCGAGGACACCACTGTGGACACCACCATGGACACCTCCGTGGACACCACCTAGGATTCCACTACCATGGACAATAGGACTGTGTCCGCCAATTCCATATCCGCTGTGTCCAGCGATTGCTGCTGCGAGACACAGAGCCACGATGAAGGAGGTCACTGCCACGTTATGAGCCATGCTGAAAAGAAAGGAAATTTGCATTATCTTATATATAGAAACCATACCATGATCCAAAATTCAACTATATCCTGTGATAGAAGGATTGAATTCAGCGCAAAGGTGACTTACTTGATCTTCAGTTAAAAGCTGCACTGTGAACATTCCTTGACGTTGCCTCCTTATATACGTACCCTGCCACTCTCACCTTGGGATCTCCAGGCAAGAACGTGTTGCCAATCTTTATTTTTGTTATCATATTTGTTCTCAGCTTTTGTGTTATCAATTTATTTGACAAGTTGACATTATTTTTGAAAGTAATATAGGATATTGTTTAACTGTCAAAAAGAACTACTCCTGTGGATCATCTTCAATGATTGATAGTTACAAACAAGTGAGTATAAAAAGAACTGGCAAGTTGTCATGACGTAATCAAAGTTTCCAGTCGACAGACATAATCTGGAAGATGCCCGCTTGATAGATTTTCCCACGCATTTCTCATTACTGATTGGCCCTTAGTCATGATAAGATCTGATACCTTTAGTCCGTGTCTTGATGTACGAGAATAAGTGAGTCGACGACGTCATTCCTAGCCCTTCTCTCAAAATAAAAGCCTTCCTTATATACTGATGATATCTTTAGTGAACGGAAGCAGCTGAATGTTACCTGTCGATCAGAGAATCAGAGAGAAAGAAAGAGGCAGAGAAAGAAAAAAGTGAATGAACGGACTTCATTTTTTATATATATATATATATATATATATATATATATATATATATATATATGTGTGTGTGTGTGTGTGTGTGTGTGTGTGTGTATTATACATATATATTAATACATAGATACTTATATACATATATATATATATATACATATATATATATATGTTTATATATCTATATATGTATATATATACATACATACATATATATACATATATATATATATATATATATATATATATATATATATATATATATATATATATATATATATATATATATATATATATATATATATATATATATATATATATATATTCATATATATAAGCCATTGAATAGCTACCTGCATTACGAAAATAGTATCAACATTAGGATAATCTATATTTTCTAAAATACGACACCTTCGTAGATACAATAAATCCATTTATTAAGATCAACTTTACAACCATCACTTTAAGATTAATAAGGAATTAAAAGTAATAGATTAAATTTGTTTCTTTAATCAATGGTTGATTTTTTTAACCTATACTGTAATAATACCAGTTATGGTTTCATCACAGAGAGAGAGAGAGAGAGAGAGAGAGAGAGTGAGAGAGGGTAAAAAACGGAGAGAATGTATTTTTTTTTTATAGAATTTAATCTCATTAATTTGACATTCAGTTGAAATTCAAGTTTTAGCTAAAGTGGTCAAATAAAACAATTATAAGATTCCTTTGGACACTAACATTACGAAAATGCAAACTTATGAGGTGGATATGTTTTATTTTTTCTTTCTTTTTATTGATTTCGTTTTTATATATACTTTATTCTTTTTCGTATCCTTGAAATTTTGTTTACAGACAGTTTAGTTGACGTTTGTTTATGCGGTAGTTTGGCGGGTTTAAACTTTTTGAATATTTCTCACACAATATATGATTGTGAATATATAAACATAAGTATTGATATATATATATATATATATATATATATATATATATATATATATATAAGTATACATAAATACATACATACATATATATGTATGTATGTATGTATGTATATATAAATAAACATAAACACTGTATCTTTATTCATATATAAATATATATGTAAAGATATATAAATATATCACAAACATATATATTTATATATATATATATATATATATATATATATATATATATATATATATATATATATATATATATATATATATATATATATATGTATGTATGTATATACATATATACATACACAAACACATACACACAAACATACATACATATATATGTATATATTTATCTATCTATGTATGTTTGTATATATATACTTCATATATATATATATATATATATATATATATATATATATATATATATATATATATATGTGTGTGTGTGTGTGTGTGTGTGTGTGTGTGTGTGTGTGTGTGCGTGTATGTTTGTGTAGATAACACCAAACAAAGGAAATCATCAAAATCAGTTTTATTTTTAAGAAAGAAAACTATTATACAACATAATACATGAGCAACATATAAATAGATTTTAGTGAACAATTCCGGATCTATCCTTGGTAAGGTCGTTGACAGCAGTAGTACTTGTTTGTATAATGACTTTTGCACCAGTACTTGCACTGATTATATCCGAGCACCGGCTGGTGGTCGTAGAAACTGTAAATCAAACAACACTGTGTAATGAGCGCACTGAAGGAACCAGCGCCGTGGATGCCAGATCCTACGAGTCCAAGGCCTCCGTGGACACCTCCGAGGACACCACTGTGGACACCACCATGGACACCTCCGTGGACACCTCCGAGGACACCACCATGAACACCACCAAGGACACCTCCGTGGACAACAGGTCTGTGTCCGCCAATTCCATATCTGCTGTGTGCAGCGACTGCTGCTACGAGACACAGAGCCACGATGAGGGAGCTCACTGCTACGTTACGAGCCATCCAAAGAAATTTATGTTAGATTTAAATTACATACAAACCATACCCATGACTTAACCAATTATAACCTTTGCAAGAATAGCTGCCTTTAGTTTAATGGTGTCTTACATGATATTTCACTGGAAGCTTCACTGTGAACATTTCTTGACGTTGCTTCCTTATATACGTACCCGCATCGCTCCACTTCCACCCAGGGAAACCCAGGCGAGAGAACGTTGTTGCCAACCTTCAATATTTTTTGCATTATTTGTTATCAAAGTCGACTTCTTTTGCAACTTATCCGTCATTTATGTCGAAATAAGATAAAGACATATGGTTTGATTGTGAAAATCATATTTCTCTAGAGTCACTTACTAATTTTTTTTATCAGCTTCAAATAACTAAATATGGGAAGAACTTGCAAGCTCGAATTGACGAAATCAAAGTTCCTTGCAACAGGAGGCAGCTGGAATAACCATTAACACAAATTTTCCTTTGCATTTCTCAGTGCTCATTGAACCTTGATGGTGATATATATATATATATATATATATATATATATATATATATATATGAAGAGAAAGTTGACATATGATATATGTGTGTGTGCTACAGTATACAGTGATTCTAAAGCTGACATATAATGAAGATTACTGCTCAAGCATGTTATGATTATAGAAAAAAGACATCAACATCAATAATATATTATATTTAGATCACTTGTTCACATCGGAAGTCTCCCATTGTTTTTAGACAGACAGAGAGAGAGAGAGAGAGAGAGAGAGAGAGAGAGAGAGAGAGAGAGAGAGAGAGAGAGAGACGCTGGAGGAAGGTTGTCTGTTATTATGAAGGCAGTAAATATATATGTATAGATCTTATGATGGAAACCCCTTTCACCATCGCCCACCTCACATTCATTAACTTCTCAGGTACAGTTGAACCTGCTTAGATTGTAGTAATTAAGTAAATTGCTTAGTTAATGGCAGGATAATCACTGATAATCAGATATGCAAAACGAAAAAAGTCTATCCTGATTTAATGGGAAACAGGTGCTTAATGTGACTGACAGATCATTTTCAATTTGGATTGAATAGCGGACAATCATATTCACATGGCTCTTAATGACGAAAGGAGAAAAAAATATATAAATGAGACTAAATAGTATAGCACGCAGACATCAATTAACACGTTACCTTCAGAATTACATGTAATTCTGAAAACGAGGTAATCGAAACGCGGTAAATACATCTCTTGCGTTGTGAAGTTATTTAGTCTAATCTATGCTTTTTCTCATTTCTTCTTCAAGGAGTTTTGTAGTCTTATTACCGTTATCCTTTATATATCTTGTTTGTGCAAATAGGCTAACAGAAATATTTACCTATATTGAAAGGTTCAATATGGCAATTAATTAAAGACAGACTTTTGCTAACGATATCTTACAAAAGTACGACGACGACTTTGCCAATACAAAATTTGTCTTATAGCTCTTGATATAACAGACAAATGCCCTCGAAAATGAAGAGAAACGGAGAAAGTGCTAGTTTTTTTTTTTTCTGAAATACATGAGGAAGTTTCACACGTGCTTCATATTCTTTAGACGAAATTGGCTTCAATAAAGATTTAATACAACGTTTATTTTATCATAGCACCGTATTCACTTCATTCAGTAATAAGTCTATAGAGTCGAACTGTACGTAGTATAACTATATAACTCTTCATTATTGTATATGCATATTTATATACATACAAACATACATACATACATACATATATATGTATATATATATTCATAGATATGAATATAAATCTATTCATCACCACACACACACACACACACACATATATATATATATATACATATACATATGAATATGAATATATACATACAATGTGTGTGTACATGTATGTGTGTTAAAGAGAACATGCGAAAGTATGAATAAGTTTGCTAATCATGATAGAGAAAATAGGAATATGATTGATATCAACAAATGGTCATCTATATAGATTTTATTTTTAAGATAATATATCATTTCTTGAAATATGTTCAATAAATAATTATGTTTTCATGTAGAGCTTTGAATCTATCCCTGATAAGGTCGTTGGCAGCAGTAGTACTTGTTAGTATACTGACTTTTGCACCAGAACTTGCACTGGTTATATCCGAGCACCGGCTGGTGGTCGTAGAAACTGTAACCGGGAACAAGACCGGGGTAATGAGCGGCACTGAAGGAACCCGCGCCGTGGATGCCAGATCCTACGAGTCCAAGGCCTCCGTGGACACCACTGTGGACACCACCATGGACACCTCCGTGGACACCTCCGAGGACACCACTGTGAACACCACCAAGGACACCTCCGTGGACAACAGGTCTGTCTCCGCCAATTCCATATCTGCTGTGTGCAGCGACTGCTGCTACGAGACACAGAGCCACGATGAGGAGCTCACTTTCTGCTACGTTACGAGCCATCCTAAAGGAAAAATAAATTTTGATATATTTAAATTACGTACGAACCATACCATGACTCTAATTCCAATTATATCCTCTGAAAGAATCACTGCATTTAGTTTGATGGTGTCTTACATGATATTGTACTGGAAGCTTCACTGTGAACATATATAAAAAAAAAAAAAAATACTGGAACTCCCACCGAAGTGGAAGGGGACAGTTAAGTTAGACGAAGAGTTCAGGTGAAGAAAAACAGTCAGGAAAATGAAGGAAAGTCGTAGTTAAAGTAGTGGGAGGACGAAACTCCCTGTCTGACTTTTTAAAGTTATTGAAGTGTAATGTCCACTCAAAACCTTCTGGGAGGCCTGCCAGGTCGGAAGGGGAAAAGTCATTTGATTGTTGATTGATTCTTCTTCTTATCTGTGGGGGTGAGTAAGTTGAAGAGGGTTGGGAGGAAGGGGTCTGGAACTTGGGTTGGGGTTAAGGATAAGGAATCTTTATTATTTATTCAATAGATTAAGTTAGTAAAAACCAAAAAATGTTAGTAATTTTTTTTTTTTTTTTTTTTTTTTTTGGCTGGCGTGATAAAGCGGAAGAGGAAGTGGTGAAAGGAGCTGGAGAGATAGTGAAAAAGAGAAACTGGGAGGAAGTGTACAAATGAAGGACTAGAAAAAGTTAAATGAAGTGAAAGAGTATTTATTGGAGTTGGTCTTGAGGAGAAGGAAGTTGAAGTGAATAATGGAAGTGTGTAAAGTGAAGAGGAAGTGATGAAGGGAGCTGGAGGGATAGTGGAAATGAAATTTGCGAGGAGATAAAGTGATAGAAGTAAAGCTGAGAGAAAGGTGGAGAAAAGGAGAAAAGATAAGTTGTAAGACCAGGAGAAAGAAGTCAGAGAATAGCTTGCATGTGCGCCCTTAGTAGCTGAACAAAGCCCTGGGTCAACCCCCTCGGAGGCAGCCAGAAACCAGAACACCTAGCAGGCTATTTTTTAAGGGATTTTTTTTTTTTTTTTTTTTTTTCTGAAGCTCTGCCCATGCTGCACTTCGCCGACCTCGCACGTCACCTCTCACTGCTATGCATGATGTGCCGTGCTTGACGTTGAAGTGGAGCCCTGTGGGTTGGCTTGTAGTCTGGGTTAAAAGGCGTTTAAAAATCTTCATTCTTGAACTTAAACTTGCAGGTCCTCTTGAGGTTTACTTCTTCATTCTTCTTTTAGGCTCTCCTCTTCATGGTTGCCTCCTTACTTGATCATCGGTCTCCTGTACCTGATGCCGTGAATATGGCCTCAACTTCTTCAATGCCATTGATTCTGCTGAGGCTTTTGGGCCACCAGGCATGTGTGCCTTCTGGACGAACGTTGAGGCGATTGTAGAGCTCCTCATCCTCATCTTGGATTCTTGTCCATCTTCTTGTGGCTTGATGGTGGAGTCTCTAGTTGATCGCCTCGATCCTTAGTCTTTCATGGATCTCTCGTGCGAGCTACTTCGGGAAAGCAATATTCAGAATCCATTTGCCTGCCTGGTTCTGAATAGTCTGTAGCTTCATCATCTGCCTTCTAGAAATGGTGTGGGTAGGCACTGGCGGGTATTCCATGATGGGCCGCACTAGGGCTTTATAAATGTAGAGCTTGGTTTCAGTACTCAGTGTCTGGAACCTTCTGATCTTGTTCAGCTGATGTTTAGCTTTGGTTGCTCTTTCATTTATGTGAGGGACAATTCCTCTTCTGCTAATTGTTAGCCCTAGTATCTTTCCTTTGTCACAGTAGTCCACTGCTTCCTCGTCCACTATCAGATCTGCTGTCTTGAATTTGGCCACAGGAATGACTTGGAATTTTCTCATGTTGGTTGGATCTTATGTCTTTCGTATCGATTGATGGTCTCTATGGCTCTGGCAGTTCTGAGTGCCATCATCTCGATCGATCTCCCTTCATACTTGATTATCTGAGTGATGTCGTCGGCATACATATAGTGATTGCTGCCATGTGATGGTTCAGGCAGATCTGCTGTATAGATTGTGAACAGTGTCGGTGAGAGGCAGCTTCCCTGTGGAACTCCACTCATGAGGGGAATTGCTTCGCCGACTGTATTGCCGACGACTATTCTTGCACTCCGACTTTCAACAAAGTCACACAATAGCTTGGTCAAGGACGTCGGGAGATTCAGCCTGATGATCTTAAGTTTCAGGCCTGTGTGCCAAGCGTCGAAGGCTTTGGCCACATCTCTCAGACCACATTGACTTGGTTCCTTTCACTCATGGCATTGGCGATTTCTTCATATATGATTGCAATGGCTGTTGATGTTCCTCTGCCTGGTCTGAAGCCATGTTGCCTGGGATTTTGTAAATCGTTAATCTCCAGGTGATTTCGCAATCTTATGTTCAGTATCTTTTCAAAGACTTTGCCTGGGACTTCCAGCAGAGATATTGGTCTGTAATTCTCTACTTTTCTTGGATTTTTCCCGGCTTACTGTGAACATTTCTTGACGTTGCTTCCTTATATATATGTACCCGCATTGCCTCCCACTCCTGCCCAGGGAAACTCAGGCGAGAGAGCGTTGTTGCCAACCATCAATATTTTTTACATTATTTGTTATCAAAGTCGACTTCTTTTAGAACTTATTCGTCATTCATATCGAAATAAGATAAAAGCGTATGGCTTGATTGTGAAGGTACTTTTCTCTAGTCACTTTTTTTTTTTTTTTTTTTTTTTTTTTTTTTTTTTTTTTTTTTTTTTTTTTTTTTTTTTTTGTTAGTTTCAAATAACTTAATATGGGAAGAATTGGCAAGCTCTGATGACGAAATCAAAGTTCCTTGCAACAGGAGTTTGCTGGAATAACCCTCCTCAACACAAATTTTCCTTTGCATTTCTCAGTACTCATTGAGCCTTAATCCTTGATCATCCGGATATGAAAAGATTATTATACATAGAGAGAGAGAGAGATGATTATGAGGTAGATAGTACTTTAAGTTGATATATGTGTTATACAGTGATTATAACGCTGACATATAATCGAGATTACTGTTCAAGCATGTTCTGATTTAAGATAAAAGACAGTCTCCCATAGGAGACCGATTCTTAATGAATATTCACTTAATGAATATCCATTATTGAGGTTCCCTGTTTCTTTAGAGAGGCAGCTGGAGGAAGGTCGTCTAAGGAGGCAGTATGTATATGTTTAGATCTTAAGATGGAAACCCTTTTCACCATCCCCCACTTCACTCTCTTTAACTTCTCATGCAGAGTTTAGGTGCATTATTTGATGAGTAGATAATATAAATAATGACAGGATAATCACTGATAATCACGTATGCAGAACGAGCAAAGGCTATCCTGATTGAATGATCTATGTGACTGATAAATCATTTTTAACTTGGGTTGAATAGTGGAAAAATATGCTCACATTCCTTTATGACCAATGTAGAAAAGGTATAAATGAAACTGAATAGCATGATATATGATTAACCCGGTACCTTCAGAATTAAGTGGTAAATACATCTCTTGCGTTATTCAGTCTAATATATATATTTTTTTCCTTATTTTTTTCAAGTTTGTAGTCTTATTATCGCTATCATTTGTATATTTTGTATTTACACAAATATGCTAATAGAAATAATATCTGTATTTGAGAGAGTACAGCAGTGACAATTAATTAAAGGCAAACTTTTGCAAACGATATTTTTACAAAGTACATTGACGATTTTGCCAAGACAGAATTCGTGATAATCTGGTGGCAACCTAGGCAGTGGCCATGTCACCCCAGGGTGCCCTGGCACCAAGTTTGAGAACCACTCTTATAGAGGAATAATCAGCAGCAAGTAAAGGAAGCAAAATTAATTTGTTGTATTGAGTCCCCGAATCCAGATCGTCTAACTTTATTTTGAGAAGCGTTATCATATACTTAGTTAGCATTCCTCTAAAATCTTGCTTTCAGGTTGTGGTTACATTTTTTTTACATTTTAATGTTTTCACATTCACTTCATACCATAAATAATAATGGTTAGATAAGGTAAAAGAACGTCTTATTGCTATTTATATAACAGACATAGGCTCTCGAAAATAAAGAAGAACAGAGAAAGTACAATTCTATTTTGTATTTATTTATTTATTTATTTATTATTATTATTATATGTTTTTAATTCATGAGAATGTTTCACACGTGCTTCATCTTTTTTAGACGACATTGGCTTCAATAAAGATTTTATACAACATTTATTTTATCATAGTACCGAATTCACTTGATTCAGTAATAAGTCTATAGAGTCGAACTGTACGTAGTATAACTATATAACCCTTCGTGTGTATATACATATTTACACATACATATAAACATATATATATATATATATATATATATATATATATATATATATATATATATAGCTATATATATTCATAGATACACATGTATAAGTCTATTCATCAATATATATATATATATATATATATATATATATATATATATATATATATATGAACATGTATACAATGTTTGTGTACATGTGTGTGTGTTAACCCTTTGCCGACGGAGGATAGATTTGCTTACACAAGCTCCAGAATGAGTTTTATTTTTGATCGAGGCAGCTTCAGCAACATACCTTGACTTTTCCCACTCCCTTTTAGTCACTCATGGTAGAGCTAGAGCCATTTTGTGTTCTGTTGTTGTTGTTGTTTTTTTGTGTGTGTATTCTACTGTTTTTAGAAATTTATATCTGTCTTATCACAGGCTCCATCAATTCTGCAGTTGACTGAAATTGTAGTTCAGAATCCATATCAACTATTTTTTTTTCCTTTACACTCAATGTGATAGAAGTATTACTATTTTTTTTTTTTTTTTTTTTTTTTTTTTTTTTTTTTTTTTTTGGGGGGGGGGGGCAAAAAGCAACTTTATTTTTACGTATTTCTGTGCTGTCACGAACGAACACGAAACTTATAACCATCCAAAATGAAGAGGTAGGGAACTTGTACTTTTGACAGTGAGTGCCACAATAAGAGGCATCCCTACTGGCACAGGGGTACATTGTAGGCATTGGGCATGGTGTGAGTCACCTTCCTCCTCTCGTTCTGCCTGCACATCTTTCATCAGCGGTACTTTAGAGCAAGAGGTCGGCAACTTGCTATGTGCCATCCCTCTACAGAGATAGTGCTTGTTAGAGACCGTAGATGGGTGCCATTCAAGGCTCTCTCTCCTGCTGGTGCTAAAAGAAAGTGGTGCCATCTAGGTTTTGTAAGTGAGTTGAAACCCATTTTGCTTAATATTAGAGCAGTTATAATAATTATGACTGCAATTGCCAGCATCACTGATTCATTACTCATAGCACAATAAAATAACATAGTGATCCTAAATCCCCGAACTTCATGACGCCCATTGTCAGGTTTGCTAATCATGATAGAGAAAATAGGCATATGATTGATATCAACAAATGGAGTCATCTATATAGATTTTATTTTTAAGATAATATATTATTTCTTGAAATAGTGTTCAATAAATAATCATGTTTTCATGTAGAGCTTTGAATCTATCCCTGGTAAGGTCGTTGGCAGCAGTAGTACTTGTTAGTATGACTACTTTTGCACCAGAATTTGCACTGGTTATATCCGAGCACCGGCTGGTGGTCGTAGAAACTGTAACCAGGAACAAGACCGAGAGGTAATGAGCGGCACTGAAGGAACCAGCGCCGTGGATGCCAGATCCTACGAGTCCGAGCCCATGAACACTACCTCCGTGGACACCTCCGAGGACACCACTATGGACACCACCTAGGACACCTCCGTGGACACCACCTAGGATCCCACTGCCGTGGACAACAG
>BOPN01000047.1:242500-250000 GCA_017312705.2 Penaeus japonicus
GATAAGCCAGATATCTGCAAGCACGGAAGACTACAACAGGGGCATTGACCTGATATAAGGAAGACGAAGAGACGGAAAAAATAGATTATTTGTGCCTTTGTGTGCGGACCGGTTCACTGTGGATCCAGGATCTAGCAACTGGTTACTCGCCAGATGTATTTTCATAGGGATGTATAACTTCATATATATATATATATATATATATATATGTATATATATATATATATATATATATATATATATATATATACATAAATACATACACACACACGAAGCAACCCTTTGCGACCAAACCAAGAAACAATTTGTGACGTCAGATTAGGCACAATTGTTCTCAACACTTCTGAATTGTTTATGAAATAATTACACTCTTTCTGCTATTATTGTTATTATTATTATCATATTTCTTAAATCAATAGGAAACTTATAAAATTTAAATCTAAATCAAAATGCAATTTGTGATCCCTGATTATTAGCCTTTGCCAAACCATCGATAGGCAAGGAAGTCAAGCGACCGCGAGTCACTCTTTTACTGGTCATGAGACTGCATGACTTCCACCACAAATCTTTTCACATTTCAGGTAGATTTAGTTTAAGGTAGCCAATGTGATGATAAAAAAGCAAGTCCCCTCTGTACTATAAATCTTATATAATATCTATAGACCTATAACTGACAGGAACGTTGTGTTAATCATCTTTAAATTTTATCAAATTCTAACATCTGATTCCCGTCAATTTTATCAGTAAATGAGAGCTAATCAGGCACTCCACACACCACACAATAATTCATTTAGAGTAAAAGTCAACGATACTCAAACAGCGTCAAAATCTATTTACGTTTTTATGTCTTCATTACGTGTCAGTGGTCCGTTCTGCCGAATTCATTCCAACACCTTATATACTGTACAGACTTCGCTAGCGCTCTACATATAACAATTTCTCACCACTTAAACCTGAAGTCCTTCGAAATAAGGCATGGTCCTAACTCCTACAAGAAAAGGAAGTTTGAGACACAAGACCGGTTCGCCACAGAATATAGCCAGACAGGAAGTTAACCTTGGGATCTGGTTTAAGAATATCCCCCCGCATTGGCAACACCGAAGGAGATTTAAAGAATATTAATCTTATGCACAAAAAGAATTGATCATAACGGTGTTCGGTGATCTAAACGATTGAAAAAGATAGATAACGATACAGTGACTAATCGGCTGGTGAATCGAACACGACTGAAAATAGAGGAATAATTGAGAATGGAATGATATATAACGAAAACCGACCATCACTTACGAGACATCTTTTGCCCTCGTAAATCTTCTAAAACCAGTTTATCAAAAAAAGAAAAAAAAGAAAGAAAAAAAAAAAGGGCCGATCGAGCATGGGTGTGTCTGTATGTGGGTTCACGATATGCATTTGGCATTGCAATACATTTTGCACTGGCAATAAATGGTCTCCGCCATTAAATATATATTCTGACTACCGCTCTTTTCCTTTCCTTGTTTATGGTGTTACTGTATCAAACATTGCATACTTATTTTTGTATTTTTATATGCGTATATGTATATATATATGTATATATAATTATTATTACATATATATACATATATACATACATATATATATATAGATATAAATACATATATGTATACAATACACACACACACACACACACACACACACACACACACACACACACATATATATATATATATATATATATATATATATATATATATATATATATATATATATATGTATATATATGTATGTATGTATGTATTACACTTACATTCACACACACACATATATATATATATATATATATATATATATATATATATATATATATATATATATATATATATATATACATATATATATATGTACATGCATGTGTATATATCCATATATACACATATGTACTACTATATATATCTATGCATATATTTATATATATATATATATATATATATGTGTGTGTGTGTGTGTGTGTGTGTGTGTGTGTGTGTGTGTGTATTTGTGTGTGTGTGTGTGTGTGTGTGTGTATGTATGCATACGCATATGTATATAAATATATTTTTTATCATATATCCATTTATCTTATTTAAGTAAAGAAGTGAATTGAAAAGATTAGGTTTGACAATTTGATGATGATTTTAATGTTCTTTTTCATATTTAGTGAAACCTTAATACTGTGAACACAATGATTTATCTAATCTTTTTTTTATAAAATAATTAGCTAAATTATAATAATTATTAATGTTATCATGAATATTGTTAATTCTTTTATCATCATTATCGTTATTATTATTATTACCATACTCATTCTTCTTATTCACATGCTTGTCATGTTAGAATAATAATACTATTAATATCATCATTTTGATTGGTATCAATATTATTGTCGCTGCTGTTTTTATAGCATTATTATTACCATCATTGTTATCTTATTTGAATATTATGTTATTATCATTACTCTTGTTATTATTGTTTTCATTATTACTATCATTATTGTTATTGATGTTGATATCATTATATTTCATCCCTATTATCATTATTATCATCATGACTATCGGTATTGCAATTATCATTAGATTATCACTCCTTGTAATTTTTTGTACTATCATTATTATTTTTGTTTATATTATTATTAACATGTTTATAATCTTTATCATTGAGCTTCTTAATCATTATAGTTTTGACTCCTTATTATTACCGATTTTATCACTCTTGGCATCCGTAACTTTTATTATAATCATTAATAAAATAAAAATGAAAATAAATCAGTTTCGTAAGGCAAAGACATAACTCCCCTTCCTTAAAAAAAATCTTCTTGACAGCTTTCTTACAGTCTCTCAATTGTTTCATAATACTTAAGATAATCTTTACTTTATCCTATTCAGTTTACTTATAAACGACTCGTCACTCATTTCCGATAAGTCACTACTCCATTTTTTTTTTTTTTTTTCAAACAAACAACAAATATTGTCGAAAAAAAAAACAAGGTCTATAATGGCTAGTGGCATAACCATAGGCATTAATTAAGGCTTAAATTAAAGAATAACTATACAGTTTTGAGTCTTTATTCAGGAATTCCATGAACGAGCTGTTCTTCTCCTCACCCCTCCCCCCCATCTAAAAGCCAGCCAAAGGACATATTCCCTCGAATGGTTGGCTGAACAAGTCTACCCTTCGTAACCGGTGGTACAGCAGTAGTAGTAGCTAGTGATGCTCCTGCACCAGAACTTGCAGCCTCCGAAGTTAGCCGTAGGTCTGTGGTTGTAGAAATTGTAGCCTGACACGAGGTTGGGGAAATGGGCAGGGTTGTAGGAACCTTGGAATCCTTGTCCGAAACCTCCTATTCCTCCATGTCCGATTCCTCCATGTCCGATTCCTCCATGTCCGATTCCTCCATGTCCGAAACCTCCTTGTCCGAAACCTCCTGGGTAATATTGGGCTGTCACCGCAGCCATGAGACAGGCTGCTACAATGAGAAGGCCATATGCGCTGTTACGAGCCATCGTCCTGTGACATATGAGAGACATTTGGTTATGAAAAAGCGAATCTATATGATAAAAGGTAAGCCCAACAAACTGATTCACTCATTGAAAACTGTATGCATATATTCATTTACCTATATATATATCTGTCTATCTATGTATTTGATATCTATCTATCTATATATATGTGACATATGAGAGACATTTGGTTCTGAAAAAGCGAATCTATATGATAAAAGGCAAGTCCAACAGCCTGATTCACTCATTGAAAACTGTATGCATATATTCATTTATCTATCTATATATATATCTGTCTATGTATTTTGATATCTATCTATCTATATATATTTTTATCATTTATGTATATGCATATGTATATTCATATTTACATTTACATACACACACACACACACACACACATATATGTGTGTGTGTGTGTGTTTGTGCACTTAAATACACACACACGTGGGTGTGTATATATATATATATATATATATATATATATATATATATATATATACATATAAGCATACAGCTTTCGTTAAATCCTAGTGTAAACCTACGTTATTTATTATATACTACAAAAAGAAAAAAGCGAAGAAATAGATTTTTAAAAAACAACAACTAAGACAAGAAGCAAAGAAAGATTGTTTTACTAACGATTCCAAACAAGTTCCACACTGGGAGCACATGCACCTTACCTGGAGGAAGTGTGGGTTCGCAGTGCAAAGTAGACAGTCCCGAGTCCGGCTTTATACACGCTATCCTTGCAAATATTGCAGCAGTTGCAGGAATACTTCCACATGCTCGCGAAAACTTGGATTTCGTTTCTCTCATTATAGGGAACTCTCACTCGTATTTTCTGTTCTTTGGATGGCTTTGTACGTTTGTAGGTGTGTTGTATGTAGATATGGATGTATACAAATCGTATGTAAATATAAAGTAATTATCTGGAATGTTTCTATCGCGATTCCCAGTGACTTTCGATCGGTCTTATGAGTTGACGATATCTGGCATCTCGTCTTGTACTTTTTTTTCTCTCTAATGTATTTAAAAAACAACATATAATACATGAATTTCCAAAAGGAAGTACGATGCAAGATAACTATAAATCAGTTTCCATGTTGATCCACAGTTTGAAAATGCGAAGGAGTTGCACGAAACAATATGAAACATTTCATTGCTCTTCTTAAGGCATGGTGGAAAAAAAAATTCAAACGCGTAATTTCAGTGCCCAGCGGTCGAAGAATTTATTAATAGATGACTTATTACCTGAGGATAACTCTTCCTGCCCTTTCATGGATTATATTCTTAATAATAAGTGATAAAAGACAGTGGCGGATCTACTGTGAATATTAATGGACTTTGATTAAGCCTCAGGGATCCTTCAGAGGAGCCCCTGTAGCAGCTTTAAAAAAAATAATGACTGAGTTTTTTTTTCTTAATTTTATCAAAATAAGGCTATTTCGGGGATATAATCATAGGCCAAAGAGCTGAAGTATTTAATATTGAGCTTAAGATATGAACTTAATACCTAAATACGGCCTAAACTTGGGGCTCCCATGCCAGTTCAAGTTTCAGGGCCCGAAAAATGTAAGTCCGCCATTGGTGAAAAATATTACGTCTGCTATTTTCTTTTCTTTTTTTCTTCTTTTATTCCGTAGCGCAGGGTTCTGATGACGTCATGGGAACGCTAGTGAATTTTTTTTATACTAAGATGCGTCGTTTTATGAATTGAAATGTGTAGAAAATATGATAAGAATGTAATTGTCCATTTAAATTTACTGCTTGTTCGTCTGATGTTTGGGAAATTTGGAAACCTGACCATTGATATATATGTATATATATATATATATATATATATATATATATATATATATATATATATATATATATATATAAATATATATGTATGTATATATGTATATGTATATATATATATATATATATATATATATATATATATATATATATATATGTATATATATATACATATATGTATACATACACACACACATGTATATGTATATCTATACACACAATGTATATGTATATCTATACACACAATGTATATGTATATATACACACAATGTATATGTATATATACACACAATGTATATGTATGTATGTATGTATATGTGTGTGTGTGTGTGTGTGTGTGTGTGCGTGCGTGTATAATCCTGCATGCACATACATATAATGGTCTTGCATAAAATCAGAAAGAAGAAAAAAATGAATAAGAGTAACATGACAACAGAAGCACGCTGTTAGCAAGCATGTCTGGCCGCGTGAACGGGTTATTTTTCTTCCAACATGTATGACCAACATGTCTAATTAATCCTGACGTGAGTGGGCGGGGCTGACTCTCCCCCGCCCACGCATTATCGTCAATCGACATCTTTTCAACAATGCACCAAATGAAGACTGCTGTTGACTATGCATGAGCGCTCGAAGCTTATTCATACAAGCTGGCGAGAGATCGTGTATGGAAGGAAGTATCGAATTCATCATCTAGGTAAGCATAAAGATGATGATGATGATGGTGATGATGATGATGATGATAATGGTAATGATGATAATGATGATAATGATGATGATGGTGATGATAATGGTAATGATGATGATGACAATAACTAAAATAATAATAATGATCATAATGACTATAATAGTAATAATAATAACAATTATAATAATAACAGCAATAATAATAATGATAATGTTAATAGTCATAATAACAATGATAATTATGATAATAACGATAGCAAAAATTATATTCTTAAAGATAACGATAATCACAACAAACTGTAACGATAAAACTCAAAGTGATAACCACGATACTCATAATATACACTTGATAATATTAACAATCGACATCATTTTATCGCCATCTGAATCAAAAGAATCCAGAATTTTGGCAAGTATTACGGGCTTATAACGTCTTGTGACTGAACACTCCCGTCTGACAAGTTTTTCCGGCGATTTCCTCGAATTAGAAGAAGAATTATCCAGTGAAGCTCTTTCTCTCTCTCTCTCTTCTGCGAGAAAACCGGCTGTCTTGAAAATACCTTTAGTATAATAGCTGTCTTTTATGTTTTGTCTTTATCACTGATTCGTTATTTTTTTTTTTTTTTTTTTTTTTTAGGTTAGAATAGTGAAGAAGAGGAAGATGAAGAGGGAGAAGGAGGAAGATCTGTTGTTTGTTTATGTTAGTTTTTATTTTTTTTCCTTTATAAAAGAAAGTTGTGAATCCAAGAGGGCAGCCGAGTTTCTTCGCTCAAGAGGTTGGGTTCAGACTCCACCCAGGTACGAGGGCGAACAAGGTCAGCTTGCCACGTGATTCAGTGCACATGTCCGTCCGGTGGTCGCTTCGCCGGTGTTGCTTGGGTCGCGCTAGCCTCGCTCCAGCGCCTGGCCTGTGCTGGGGGAGTCTCGGAAGGGTTGGCTTTGGACGCGGTGGGGGTGTCGGGGGGGGGGGGCGGGGGGGAGGGGGGTTGTGTGGGGGGTGGGGGTGGGTAGAGGGGGGAGGATTGTGTGGGTGCGGGCTTGTGTGTGTGTATGTGTGTGTGTGTGTGTTTATGTGTAAACACACACTAACTGTACAAACACACACACACACATATACCCATTGTGGTAATACTTGAACATAGAACAAAAAAAAAAAAAAAAAAAAAAAAAAAAAAAAAAAAAAAAAAAAAAAAAAAAAAAAAAAAAAAATAGAAAGATCAGGTCCAAACACTCTCTTGGTCTTAATTCCTTCGAGAATCTCGCTAAAAGGCTGATGATCCATCCTGGAATTGCGTCTCAACCTAAGGTTAGATATTTGCTGCGAGTTGAGCCTCGATCTAAGGAACCAACTGAATCTCTCCCATGCCGGAGTATACGTGGAGTGGATCTGCATGCCTCAGTCGGAATGCCGTAGGTGTGAAGGCCGTGGCATTTGCTAGGCGATGCCCCTGCGATGCCCCCCCCCCCCCTCACACACACACACACATGGCGTCTCATG
>BOPN01000047.1:257500-265000 GCA_017312705.2 Penaeus japonicus
ATTTCCTCTACTCCTTGTTTACGAATTGCATCTAGTACTGGAGATGTCTGTACCGAATCGAATCTCTTTTCATAATCTACGAATGCCATACTCAGGGGCTTCCTATATTCGTTTGTTTTCTCCCTTATTTGGGCTAGTGTGTGGATATGGTCTGTAGTTGGGAATCCGCTGCGGAACCCTGCCTGTTCCCTGGGTTGTTTTGAATCTAATTTATCGGTGATACGGGCTGTGATTATTTTTGTGAACAGTTTATAGACTACTGAAATGAGGCTTATAGGTCGTTAATTCTTTAAGTCTTTTGTGTATTAAAATAATTATTGCGTTTTTTCCAGTTTTACTGCCGCAATCTCTCCTGCATCTTGAATAAGATCTACACTAATGCCGTCTTCTCTAGTGTTTTTCCTCTTTTCATGCCTTTTAGTGCCCTATTTACTTCCTCTCCCGTAATGTTTGTAACGTCTCCAATTTTTGTGTTTGTCTCCGTACGTGGTTGATCGTTTAGTCGGTATAAGTCGCGATAGAAGTCTTCTATTACTTTGATAATTTCATTTTTATTGTATGTCACCTCTGCATTAGGTTTCTTTACTGTATACATTTGTTTTTTTTTTCCATATATATATATATATATATATATATATATATATATATATATATATATATAGAGAGAGAGAGAGAGAGAGAGGATGGAGGGAAGGAGAGGGAAGGAAGGGGGGTGATGAGAGATACATCTAGAGGATAATACTTTATTAAGAATTAAATACATAACAACACTTCGTAACATCCTTCATTACGAAAACAACTTCGTAAGACAACACTCACAATAAATGCCTTCACAACACAGGGTCATTGTTAACTGGTTTCGTAACTCTAACGAACGAATCAAAATAATATTCAACCTTTAATAGAATTCATTAACTTTTAACAATAGAATCCCAACTCTTATTACGAAAGACTGAATGAAACGTCATTGACTCCAAAATCAACTTCGTTTTATCCTCATCCATTTATCAATTATCTTTCTTTAACCAAATTATTAATAAATTAGCAAATTTGGAGCCAATCCACCAACCTTTAATGAGATATGGCTATGTGGAATGGACTATGTTTTGATACTTTATGTTATCTGTCGGTCGAACCTCAACGAATGATATCTCATAAACCAAACAATGAGAAATCCATTATATAACTAATAATTAAATAATAACTACAATAGATAGCAACCTAAGAAGACCCTTTCCTAAAACCTCCACTCTTGGAAACATGAATCCTACCATCTTGCTAAGAGTTACAGTCTATGTCAACATGCATGGAAGGATATCCATATGCTAATGAGGCCAAGAGCACTTTTGGGGGTTTGAAGGAGGAACTGGCAGGCAGGTCTTGAGGGCGTCACAGCCAGGAGGGGCCCAGTGCTAGAAAAAAGGGAAAAAATAATGAAATGAGAGTAAAAGATGATTCTATGATAATGAGGGCACTTTATCTCATCTTTCTGCTGTATTTGACATTTATAACATCGTTCAGCCAAGTCTAACATCTAGTAAGTATCCTTTAGCTAAGTCTAACATCTAGTAAATATCCTTTAGCTAAGTCTAACATCTAAAAAGTATCCTTTAGGTAAGTCTAACATCTAGTAAGTATCCTTTAGCTAAGTCTAACATCTAGTAAGTATCCTTTAGGTAAGTCTAACATCTAGTAAGTATCCTTTAGCTAAGTCTAACATTTAGTAAGTATCCTTTAGCTAAGTTTAACATCTAGTAAGTATCCTTTAGCTAAGTCTAACATCTAGTAAGTATCCTTTAGGTAAGTCTAACATCTAGTAAGTATCCTTTAGCTAAGTCTAACATTTAGTAAGTATCCTTTAGCTAAGTTTAACATCTAGTAAGTATCCTTTAGCTAAGTCTAACATCTAGTAAGTATCCTTTTCCTAAATCTAACATCTAGTAAGTATCCTTTAGCTAAGCCTAACATTAAAAAAGTGTCACTAAGTTATACCAAACACAAAAAAATATCCCTCAGCTATATTTCACACTTCAAAAGCATCTCCCAATTATATTTTCCATTTGAAGTTTTCCATTCCAAGTCCATCACTATACCCAAACCAGCACCATCTATCGATCTATTTCTCAACTGAATTTAACAGTGAAAAAAAAAAAATTCTTCGAGAACTTACCATGACAGCTGGGTCGCACCAGTTCAGCTGAGGTTCTCCCTTCTTCAGGTCACGCCGGTGGTCGATGATGGCGTAGAGAAGCTATCGAGAAAAGGGGTTGCGTGTTGGTTGTACCATCGTCATCATCGTCATTATCATCATTATTGTTATCATTATCGTTATCATTATCATTTTCATTGTTATTATCTCACACTTTCTTTGCCTCAACCGTCCCCTCTTTACTCCCAAAGGCTACCCCGTCCACCCACCCACCCACATAAACAAACAAGCACGCACACACACACACACACACACACACACACACACACACACACACACACACTTACGCACACACGCACACACACGCACACACACACACTCACGCACACACACACACTCACGCACACACACACACACACACACGTACCCTAGGAACCTGATGCGAGTATTCCTCCGAGTGGGGCGGGACCGGGTATCGCTCGCTGGGGTCAGCCTCGATGTTGAAGAGGATCGGGCGGGCGCTGTGGTCCGTCGGGGTGGGCGTGGTCAAGTTGGCCACCTCGGCACCCGGGCAGTAGTTGATGCCCTGGCGGTGGGGAGGGTGGGAAGGAGGAAGGAAGGGGGAAGGGGTGGAAGAAATGGGGGAGAAGAGGGAAAGGAGGGGAGAGAGAGAAAGAGAGAAAGAGTGATAGAGAGAGAGAAAGGGAGGGAGGCGAGAAAGAAAGTGGAGAAAGAGAAAAAAGACGGGGGAGAAGGATAGAAAGACATAGGAGAGAATGGATGGAAGGAAAGGAGGGAGGGGAGGAGAAAGGAAGAGGAAGGAGAGAAACAAGTTTATAAACCGTGAAATATTCGTCTTCAACCAGTTACGAAAAACACTAATACAGAATAACAACACTTATAGAGGAAATCTTCCGATGCCCCATTCCTATTATCTGGCGGCAGGAAAAAAGAATGCTAAGGTCATGCCAGACGTGACCTCCCAAGAAGGGGCTAGGACGATACCTGACCTTATAAGTCAGAGTGACCTCTGTCTGGGTATAAGGCCACGCCCACATTGCCAGCGAGCATGCGAGGGTAAGTAGGAAAGGGAGGGAACTCGCTCATTAGCATATCCTTACTAAATAAACATGTCACGAGTAAAGCGAGTAAGCAATTTCTTCATTAATGATTTTCCGTGTTGTCACTGAGTAAAGCAAGAAAGATGCACTTCCCGCATACTTCCGCTTTCGCCCGCGGTCGCTAAGTCAACGAAGTCACGGTCAGGTTGCATAATAACAAGCCAATGTCAACGATTACCTGCTGACCACCGTGTTTACCTAATTAAAGAGGATTCTAGGTTAAGGCAAAGATGTCTGTTTAACCTTAGTCCTTCCCATATTCATAAGAATGATTTTGTCGTGACCTATATAAGTGCAGAAGAAAATCCTTCATAGAATGAGTCTAAGAATATTTAAGAGCTGTTGCGAACATTGCAATGTGACCATATCCAACTCACATCACTATCCAGGAGTGCAAGCAAGACACATACATACACCATCGCGCTTACCTTCTGGAGTTCATTGGTGGGGGTGCTCCAAGTCCAAAGGTGAAGCTTATATCCCCCAAGGCGGATGGCCATCAGGCGGTCACCGCGGTAAAAGAAAACGGGTCTGAAATTTTGAAAAAGAAATAAAAATTGAATGAGGAAATCGAGATAATGATGTAGGTGTGTCCAGTATCATCTATCCTCCTAAAAGTGTATGTATGTATGTATGTCAGTGTGTGTTTGTTTGTTTGTTTGTTTGTGTGTGTGTGTGTGTGTGTGTGTATGTGTGTGTGTGTGTGTGTGTGTGTGTGTGTGTGTGTGTGTGTTTGTTTGTTTGTTTGTGTGTGTGTGTGTGTGTGTGTGTGTGTGTGTGTGTGTGTGTGTGTGTGTTCAAATAAACTGTTACTGTTAAAAAAATAAGATAACAAAATAATTATAACAGTTCACTTTGCATAAAGCTTGGTTTTCTGTTATCTTATTTTAGAAAACGAGTTATATCCTTTCAAGGGGACACTCTACAAAACCAGTCGTACACTGCATTTCTCACTGTAATATCTTCTCATGTATTAAATGGTGCAATAACTAACCAAAATTATTTTTCCCTTCCTTTGACTATACTTTATTTTTTCTTTCACTTTGTCCCCCGACTGATTTGTTTTCCTTTAATTAATATATAGTTTTTTTTATCCCTCCTTATTCATTATGTCCATCTTTTCTTCTTCTTTGTCTTATTCTCTCATTTCTTTTATCTGTTTTTCTTTCTTGCCATTGTATCTTCCCTTCTTTTAATTACTTTCATTTCTCTTTTCGTCTCCATATTCTCCCTTTTTCTCTTAATTACCCTCTTCTCTTCCCTCTACATTTCTTGTGTCCTTATCTCTTACTATATTCTTTTCTCTTGTTGACTCATCTCTCTTTTTATTCTTATATCATCTTTCTTAATTTCTTATTCTCCCCTTCTTCTCTCCCTTTCCTACCCTCTCATTTCTTTGATCTTTCAAATTGTTTCTAAACTTTATATCCTTTTCTTTCAAGTATTTCTCACTCTCTTTCTCTCTCTCTCTCTCTCTCTCTCCCCCCTCCTTATGTATCCTTTTTTTCTCTCCCTTTCTTTTAATCTTAATCTTTTCCTGCCTTCTTATTCCTCATTCCGTCACCGCATTTTCTCTTCTTCTTTTAATCAGTTTTATAATTCTTCGCTTAATTCTCCCTCTCTCTCTCACATCTTTATCTTCCTCTTTCTCTCTCTTTTTTCACACTCACTCACTCACTCACACACACTCTCACTCACATTCACTCTAACTCTAACTCTCCCTCTCTCTATAACCACCTCAACACAAGTACATTCTGCGATTTATGTTTCAGTTTCCCCTCGTCGACCTAGGTCAAGAAAGTATCTTTTCTACAAACTGTCCAGAGCTCATCATTGTGTTCCCACGCCATGTTTTATACCATTTTCAGCGTCCTCTACATACAAATTATGTCCTGTCTGTACTCAAAATGATGCTCGCAATGCATTCTGTCATTGATTATGTATGTAAACATTATTTGCATAGATATCAATGATCACTTGTCTCTTCCCTTGCTCCTCAGGACATGGATAAAGGTTACCTCTGGCAATCTTAGTTGAGTCTAGCATCATTCTGGAGAGAACACAAACAGCCTCCTGCAGACTGATCGCCCGCCTCCGGGGCATGGCACGTCGCCTCACTCCTCTGTGGGTGCCTCTGCCACGCCGATCAGCTGTACTCCAAGCTAACAAGTTCCCGCAGAAATAAAGAATCAACTCTGCCACAACTTTAACTCACCGACACCTGTAAGCCGCAACTTCTACATCTACACTTTACTCAACTCACTGGTGAGAAGCGGGCGGGAAAACACCACATTATTACACTCTCCCTCTCTCCTTCGCCGTCTCCCTCTCCCTCTCCTTCTCCTTCTTACTCTCCCTCTCCCTCTCTTCTTCTCCTTCTCCCTCTCTCTCTCTCTCCTCTCTCTCTCTCTCTCTCCCTCTCTCTCTCCCTCTCCCTCCCCCTCCCCCTCTCCCTCTCCCTCTCTCCCCCTCTCTCTCTCTCCCTCTCTCTCTCCCTCTCCTTCTCCCTCTCCCTCTCCCTCTTCCTCTTCCTCTCCCTCTCTCTCCTTCTCCCTCTCCCTCCTTCTCCTCCTTCTCCCTCTCTCTCTCTCTCTCCCTCTCCTTCTCCTTCTCCTTCTCTCTCTCCCTCTCCCTCCCCCTCCCCCTCTCTCCCTCTCCCTCACCCTCTGCTTCTCTCTCTCTCTCTCTCTCTCTCTCTCTCTCTCTCTCTCTCTCTCTCTCTCTCTCTCTCTCTCTCTCTCTCTCTCTCTCTCTATATATATTCTCCTCCTTTCTCCCCTCTCCCTCACCCTCTCTCCCTCTCTCCTTCTCCTTCTCCCTCTCCCTCACCTTCTCCCTCTCCCTCTCCCTCTTCCTCTCTCTCTCCCTCTTTCCCTCTCCTTCTCCCTCTCCCTCTCACTCTCTCCCTCTCCTTCTCCCTCTCCCTCACCCTCTCTCCCTCTCTCCTTCTCCCTCTCCCTCACCCTTACCCTCTCCCTCACCCTCTCTCCTTCTCCCTCTCTCCTTCTCCTTCTCCCTCTCCCTCTCTCCTACCTTGCTATCTCGAGTTCCGGGTGTTGGAGCGCACGAGCCAGGGGGAGGCCGTCCATTTTTCGGTCTTCGGGAAGAGTCGCCCCGGCTAATTCGGCGGCCGTTGAAAAGAGGTCCATTTGCGTCCACACCTGTTGCGAAGAGGGACAAGGAGATATTGAATGAAAGGGGGAGTAAGGATAGGAAGAAAGAGGAGAGAAGAGAAGGGTTGGAACAAGGGGATGAAAAATAGGAAGAGGGAAATAAAGCGAGAAAAAAGAAAATTGGGTTGCGTCCAGACCTGTTGAGAAGAGGGACAAGATGTTGAATAAAAGGGGGAGTAAGGATAGGAAGAAAGAGGAGAGAAGAGAAGGGTTGGAACAAAGGGATAAAAAATAGGAAGAGGGAAATAAAGCGAGAAAAAAGAAAATTGGGTTGCGTCCAGACCTGTTGAGAAGAGGGACAAGGAGATGTTGAATGAAAGGGGGAGTAAGGATAGGAAGAAAGGGAGAGACTAGAAGGGATGAAAAATAAGATGAGGGAAATAAAGCGAGAAAAAAGAAAATTGGGTACGGGTGCGTCGACGGCGGTTGCCACACCTGTTGAGAAGGGGGGCATGAAGATAGTGAATAAAAGGGGAGTAAGGATAGAAAGAAACGGAGAGAATAGAAGAGATGGGAAAGAGGGACAAAATAGAAAGGATAAGATCAGGGAGATAGAACAGAAGCGTCTGAGTATAGAACTGACGAAACAAAGAAAATGAAGAGATGAGATAATAAATAAAAAAAACAGAGAAAAGAACAGAAGACTGGAAAGAATAAAAGGATGGCGCAGAGAGGATGAAATGATGAAATGATACAGACAGACAGAATATGGAAGGCACAGAAAGGGGAGAAGAAAAATTATTAATAAAAAGGGGGGATGGGGCGATATAAAAGAACAAAATA
Organism: Penaeus japonicus; assembly: GCA_017312705.2. NCBI lineage: Eukaryota > Metazoa > Arthropoda > Malacostraca > Decapoda > Penaeidae > Penaeus > Penaeus japonicus. The sequence goes on from BOPN01000047.1 coordinate 264,727, forward strand.
AAACATGGAAGAACAACAATTATGCGAAGACTATGCTAAAGAAGTAATCAAAAGGAACGAAAAAAAGATGAAGATACGGAGGAGAGAGAGAGAGAGAGAGAGAGAGAGAGAGAGAGAAAGCGAGACAGAGAGAGATAAATATAAAGACAGACATAGAGAGAGAAAGAGAAAGAAAGATAGAAGAGAGACAGAGGGGATAGAGAGAGGGAGAGAGGGATAGAGAGTGAGAAGAGTGAGTGAGTGAGAGCGAGAGCGAGAGAGAGAGAGAGAGAGA
>BOPN01000047.1:280000-283449 GCA_017312705.2 Penaeus japonicus
AAGAAGAATGGGAAACACAAAGGATTATACGAAGAAAAAAATCAAGAAGAAAAATAAAACTGCGAAGAAGTAGCTTAAGAAAAAAGGAAGAAAGAAAGAAAACATGATGACATAGTAGATTAGGATGATAAAAAGGAAGAAGGAAATTAAATAAAGGAAAAAGAAGTACTATTGATAACAAGGAGGAAGAGCATGAGAAGAAGACGAAGGAGAAGGAGGAGGAGAAGAAGAAGAAAATAAAGGAAAAGAGGAAGAGGGAGAAGAAAAAGAAAAAGAAGGAGAAGAAGGGAGAGAAAAAGAAACACTTATTACAGATAACATTTTGTCTTTTGACATCAGAGAAAACGAGTTATGAAGGGGATACTTTTATTTTCTATGACTGGAACCTAAATTATAATATTTTCGGTTGAATTTATGAATAATAATGCATGTTGATGATAGTGCTGTTAATAATAATGACAGCGGTGATGATAAAACTTACGATAACGAAGATAATGGTGATTGGAAGATACTAATGATACAAAATAATAGTAATTACGTTGATAATGAAGATAACAATAATGAAAATAAAGGCAATAGTAATGATGGTAATAATGACAATGGTAATAATAATAAAAACAATTATAACACACACACACACACACACACACACACACACACACACACACACACACACACACACATATATATATATATATATATATATAGGGCCTTTTATGGTCCATGGTAATGCTGAGCAAATACGATGCTGCCACACCAGTCCCCGTAAAGCAAGCAATGGTGAAATGCCATGAAGTTATGCCCAAGATGGCGAACTATTTACTACTAAATTTTGTGGATTCGCAAAGCGGTGTTCAAACATAGGCCATATAACTCGATTGCAGAGAAAAAATCTCAGATGGAGATGGTGTGAGATTGCATAAGCGACTTCCTCCATTGCTCATTGCACATGTATATGCTTCCCTCCGCATGCTATATGATATATGTAAAAGTGAGAATGATTGCGTATAATCATAGTGATTATTATACTCAGTATAACCTAGGTAATTCTTGTCATTCCCTGGTATTTTATATCTTTAGATAAATATCGTGGGGAAGATTATACATTTGGTAGTTCAACATGGTAAGAAATGATAATGAAGCAACTAAATAGATATTTATTTTGTGTTATTATTATTATTTTATTCATTTATTTATTATTATTATTATTATTATTTTTTTTTTTTTTGGGGGGGGGGTGTAGTGTAAAAGTAAGACAAGTAAAATAATTATGTTTACAGGATTGCGAAATTGAAATTAAAATGATACAAGAATTAAAACAAACAGCTAGTGGAAAACACTTAGAATACGAGAAGCAAAGAGATCAGGTATATTAGTAGAAAGAACAGTAGCAGTAGTAGCAGCAGTATTAGTGGTAACAGTAGTAGTAGTAGCGATTGCAGCAGTAGCAGTAGTAGTAGTAGTAGTAGCAATAGCAGTAGTAGTAGTAGTATTAATAGCAGTAGTAGTAGTAGCAATAGCAGTAGTAGTAGTTGTGGTAGTAGTAGTGGTAGTAGTAGTAGTAGTAGGAGTAGTGGTAGTAGCAGCAGTAGCAGTAGTAGTAATCGCAGTAGTTAGTAATAGCCCTCGAACCCCCCCTCGTCTAGCCATACCTACGCTATTCTTTATTAATTTGCCAAAAATTTGAATATCGGCTCTTGAGGTAACCAACCTCCTCGGGAACACAACAGAGCACATAATGATAACAAGAAATTACGTAGCTGCTTGTTCTCCTATTCAGCATTCACCATGAGTTGCATAACAACGGGTTTCAGGAAGTGAAATGTGAAGTATTGTATGGTGTAACATTGTAAGCTCTAGGTTAAAGATATATGCGGACATGCAAAACAGATAGAGGGACAGAGGTGGATAGGTAGGAAGAAAGACAGGCAGAGAGATGCATAGATAGTTGGAATCACAGGTAGAGATAGACATATGTGTATGTGTATATAAACATATATATGTATTTATACACACACACACACACACACACACACACACACAACACACACACACACACACACACACACACACATATATATATATATATATATATATATATATATATATATATATATATATATCGCTAGGGCCTTTTATGGTCCATGGTAATGCTGAGCAAATACGATGCTGCCACACCAGTCCCCGTAATGCAAGCAATGTTGAAAGTCAGATCAGCAAATCACGGAGCCAAATGGAAAGCTTATAGAAGTCTCAAATGCCATGAAGTTATGCCCAAGATGGCGAACTATTTACTACTAAAATTTGTGGATTCGCTAAGCGGTGTTCAAACATAGGCCATATAACTCAATTGCAGAGAAAAAAATCTCAGATGGATATGGTGTGCGATTGCATAAGCGACTTCCTCCATTGCTCATTGCACATGTATATGCTTCCCTCTGTATGCTATATGATATATGTAAGAGTGAGAATGATTGCATATAATCATAGTGATTATTATACCTAGTATAACCTAGGTAATTCTTGTGATTCCCTGGTATTTTATATCTTTAGATAAATATCGTGGGGAAGATTATACATTTAGTAGTTCAACAAGGTAAGGAATGATAATGAAGCAACTAAATAGATATTTATTTTGTGTTATTATTACCATTCTTATCATTTTATTATTATTCTTATTATTTATCATTATTTTCTGGGGGGGGGGGGGGTGTAGTGTAAAAGTAAAACAAGTAAAACGATTATGTTTACAGGATTGCGAAATTGAAATTAAAATGATACAAGAATTAAAACAAACAGCTAGGGGAAAACACTTAGAATACGAGAAGCAAAGAGATCAGGTATAATCGTAGAAAGAACAGTAGCAGTAGTAGCAGCAGTATTAGTGGTAACAGTAGTAGTAGTAGCGATTGCAGCAGTAGCAGTAGTAGTAGTAGTAGTCGTAGTAGTATTAATAGCAGTAGTAGTAGCAATAGCAGTAGTTGTGGTAGTAGTAGTGGTAGTAGGAGTAGTAGTAGTAGCAGTAGTAGTAGTAGCAGTAGCAGTAGTAGTAATCGCAGTAGTAGTAATAGCCCTCGAACCCCCCCTCGTCTAGCCATACCTACGCTATTCTTTATTAATTTGCCAAAAAAATTGAATATCGGCTCTTGAGGTAACCAACCTCCTCGGGAACACAACAGAGCACATAATGATAACAAGAAATTACGTAGCTGCTTGTTCTAATATTCAGCAGTCGCCATGAGTTGCATAACAACGGGCTTCAGGAAGTGAAATGTATGGTGTAACATTGTAAGCTCTAGGTTAAAGATATATGCGGACATGCAAAACAGATAGAGGGACAGAGGTGGATAGGTAGGAAGAAAGACAGGCAGAGAGATGCATAGATAGTTGGAATCACAGGTAGAGATAGACATATGTGTATGTGTATATAAACATATATATGTATTTAT
>BOPN01000047.1:318489-323053 GCA_017312705.2 Penaeus japonicus
TGGAAGCTAAGGATAGGAGTATTTGGTATCGGGAATCAACGGAAACTCAACGAAGGATAGTTTCGGGTGACATTAGCCCAGGAATGATCAAAGCCATGACAAGTGAACCTTCAGGATACTAGAAAGGACGAAACTGAAGGCTTTCCTTGTCCTTATCGTTATTGCAGGAGTACTTAATGATAACCACTTGCCAACCCTAGACATGGGGTGCAGATAAGAAGGGACATTATCTTTTCCAGTGCAATGCCTAGGCGTCGCTTGTCTTTCTTGCTGAAGGGCATCCGTTTTGGCATCGAGGAAGCGAGAGGTGACATACTGAGAAAAAGGACAACTTAGTTCCAGTGGCGTTGCCATGGGATGCACTGAAAGATCACTGTTGCAATAACTGCATAGCTGGGCCACACCTGACAGTGTATGAACAGATACTAGTATTCCGTGGAAAGTGTATCTGCAAATTAAGTCATGTTGATAATGCAGATTATATTGTGCAATATTGATATTTTAAGTGTACTTACCCATTGTTTTCTATGTTGATTTATATTTGCATGTCTTTCACTCACGCATGTAAGGCCTTATCCCTTATCCCTCTCCTAAACCACCTTATTACTGTTATAAGGCGGTTGCCACAATGAACTACTAAATACTGAATAACCACAGTGAAGGAAACGGCATAGTGATAACAAAGTGGAAATTCGCAAATGATTTCACGCGAGCATATATGCCTTCCCTTGCACAAACCCCTGAGACAACCCCAGACGATCTTAATGCTGCTTGAGGTTGGATATTCACCAATCCCTCAACCTCGCTCAAGATGGCACACACCTCGCTTATTCTCAAATTAAATCTAAGAAACGCCAGAGGTTGTTTTCTCCAATCACCAAGAAGTAACATCATCATGACCTAGTTGCTATGTGTGTGTGACGTGTGACAAGTTGTGTCCACATCATGAAGTTGACACGTGCCTGGAATGTTATCAGTAGAAGGAAGAATTCTAAGCTCGTTGATTTCTTGAATATGATTTTTATTGTTTATTATTTTTTTTTATTTTTTTCGTTTATATTAGTACACTGGGCAATTTCATGAACCTTTCTTGCAAATTATGAAAATACAATTTATCTTAGTGAAAACCTCTGCTCTGATTTTTTAAAGTCATTGTATTCCGATCCCAGTTTTTTATTAATGTAAAGTCTCTTAAGATAATGTGTTTAAATGCATGTGCATTTTCGTATGGAAAATACACAAACAGAAAATGGGGTGTACATATTATTTAGATGGCCAGAGGTCGATGGATTCAGAAAGTATTAAACTTCCATTTCCATATTAACTTTGCACTTATATTTTGCATCTTTTCAAGGAAATAGTTGTTATTAGTCTTTTATTTCCAATAATGAATGGTTGAATTATTTTCAGCAGGTAAAAAGTCATTTGAAAGGTATATCAAAAGACTGTTAGATGATTGCTTACACTTCCCTATTATTCATGTATTTACTTTTTTTTTTAAACATCTCTTCGTTTGTTCATTTACGAATTTATTCATTCATTTATTTGATTTTATAAGTAAATTTGTGTATCTAGTTCACTTTTGTTTATATTTACGTATTTACTCATTTGCATCAATTCCTCTCTATTTAACTATGTTATGTATATATTATATATATATATATATATTTTTTTTTAATTGTTTCATAATTTTGTATGTGTCATCACCTATTTCCTTCAATATTTTTAATATATTTTATATCTTCCTTATCATTTATTCAACTTGACAAACTTGCCTCTCTCTTACTCTTGATTAATCAACAGTATCTTTTCTATTGTCTTCTTTTCTCTTAATTTACTCTGCTATTTGCTTTCTCTCAATCTTGCTTCCTCTTTGCCTGTGTGTCTGTCTGGGTGCATGACTGGCTCTGTCTATTTGCCTGCCTCTTTCTTTCTATTTCTTCCTTTCTTTCTTTCTTATTTCCCCTCTCTCTTTCTTTCTCTCTATCTATCTCTATTTCTTTCTTTCTCTCTTTCCTTCATTCTTTCATTCTCTCTCTCTCTCTCTCTCTCTCTCTCTCTCTCTTTCTTTATTTGTTTCATTCTTTCATTCTCTCTCCCTCTCTTTCTTTCGTTATTTCTTTCATTCCTTCATTCTCTCTCTTTCTTTCTTTCACTCTCTCTCTCTCTCTCTCTCTCTCTCTCTCTCTCTATCTCTCTCTCTCTCTCTCTCTCTCTCTCTCTCTCTCTCTCTCTCTCTCTCTCTCTCTCTCTCTCTCTCTCTCTCTCTCTCTCTCTCTCTATTCATCTATCTCTCCCTCTCTCCATAGCTCTCTCATACTTCCAGTTTCCTGCCTCTTTGACGCATCGATATCCACCAACATGAATAGATAATAAAGAAAGAATAGGAGAACATGAATGATGGACACTACATGATGGGGAACAGATGAATGATGCAGAATGAATAAAAGGGAAATATTGTTGTAAAATGGATAACTTAATTTATTCATGGATTGTGAATAATGGCGTGTAAATAAGGGAGATATGAAGATTGGTGAATGAATGATATAGATTGAAAGACAAAGAATTAGATTGTGAATGGTTTTGAATGATTTGATTATGATTCATTGTATAAAATGATTCAAGGAGGATACATAGAAGACAACGAAGAATGGAAGGCAGATGACGAAGGATGAATAATAGATTATATCTAATAGATGATAGATATTGGAGAGATGAATGATGAGGATAATGATTATAAATTATAGCGAATAGAGATGAATAATAATGGATAATGGATAAAAGGTAATAACTGACAATACTTAATAAAAAAAAATAATGCAAAGGGATATTGAGTAACGTGAGATAGATTCTAAAAAGAGAGTAAATTCTCTCTCTCTCTCTCTCTCTGTGATGGCTGTCTTAGTCTATTGGAACTAATAACCCACACAAATAAGGTATTTGATACCAGACACAGGGTTTATACAGTTCAGGCTCATTCCATAACGCAGATAGTCTGACCTTATGATACACGATAGATATATAAACTACAGCGCAATGATCACAGTAATAAACACTATCACGACACGTATAAACAGACGGAGAAATCAGGCGTCAGCGGTAGCGCAGTCGATTCCCGGTCTGTCTGCATGTTCCAAATATCCTGCATACATGGAAGGGGTTTCCATCCGCCGTCCCCAATGGTGGTTATGCGGGAAGGTTCTCTGGAATGTAGGAGGCGTGACAGTCAAAGGTATAAAGTTCTTTTTGACAGTCAGGCACTTGGGAAGGCAAACTATGTGTGAATTACCAATCCGTCAAAGTTGACCCGACCTGACCTGACCCGCCGATTGCCTTGCTAGTTAGAGGGCGATATTCATATGATATTTGTATATTGAGCTATTGCTGTATATAATATCATATATAAGCATACTATATAATCCTCATACTCTCTCTCTCTCCATCTCTCTCTTTTTCTCTCTCTCTCTCTCTCTCTCTCTCTCTCTCTCTCTCTCTCTCTCTCTCTCTCTCTCTCTCTCTCTCTCTCTCTCTCTCTCTTTCTGTCTTTCTCTCTCTTTCTTTCTCTTTCTGTCTTCCTTCTTTTTCTTTTTCATTTCTCCTGCCGCTCCTCTTTCTTCCCTTCTCTTTCACGCTCTCATTCATTATTTTATTATCTTCTATCTTCCTTTTTTTCTTTCATTTTTTTTCTTCTTCTTCCTCCTTCTACTCCTCCTTCTCTCTATCTTCGTTTTTTCCTTATACCTTCTTTCCTCTCTCTCTCTCTCTCTTTCTCTCTCTCTCTCTCCCCCCCCCCCCCCCTCTCTCTCTCCCTCCCCCCTCTCTCTCTATATATATCTATCTCTATTTTCTTCTTTTTTTTCTTCGCTTCTATTGCCTTCTTCTTCTATTAATTTTCCTTCCTCTTTGCTCTCTATTTCTTTCTTCTTATTCTGTTTCCTCATTTACTTCCTCTCTATATATTTGTTTTTTCTCTCCTTATTTTCTCTATCTTTTTCTTCTTCAATTTTCTCTTATCTTTCTTCTTTCATTCCTATTTCTCTCGTTCTCTATATTTTCTTTTGTTTTTTACTTCTTTGCTCTTTACTTCCTTCTTTCATTCTTCTTTCTCGCTATATGTCTTCACCTTCTTCTCTTCTGTTTTTTTTCATCTCTTTCTCTCCCCTCCTCGTCTGTTCTTCCTTTCGCCTCTTCTCTTTCTCCCCTTCTCTTCTTTCCTTTCTTAATCTCCTCCTCTTTTTTCAGCTCTCCCTTCCTCCTTCTCTCTTTCTCTTCCTCCTCTTCTTCTTTTAACCTACTCTTCTTCTTCCCCATCTCTCTGTTCCTCTTCATATTCCCTCTTTCTCCTCCTCGGACCTCGACCGAAGAACATAAAGTAACCAAGATCTGTGCCTAGGAATAGAATGTACATCGTTACTTCTTGTTCTTTTGATTTCAGATGATTTGGTATACCGACGGGGTGTGTGGATTTGTGTATGTTCACACACACACACACACACACACACACACACACACACACACACACACACACACACACACACACACACACACACACACACCCACACAC
>BOPN01000047.1:326467-328967 GCA_017312705.2 Penaeus japonicus
GCATGTGTTTATTTATGTATGCGCACATACACACAGGCAGGGTTCATTGCTCGAGTAAGAACATGTTCAAATAGTATGCTTTTATCCCGTAGATTTGAACACATTTATAGTAATCTCTCTCTCTCTCTCTCTCTTTCTTAGTATTTAGGTACAACAGAAAGAGAGAACGAAAGAGAGAGAGAGAGAGAGAGAGAGAGAGAGAGAGAGAGAGAGAGAAAGAGAAAGAGAGAGAGAGAGAGAAAGAGAGAGGGAGACAGAGACAGAGAGAGAGAGCAGAGACAGAGAGATAGAGAGAGAGCAGAGAGAAAGAGAAAAAAAAATAAAGAAAGAAAGAGAATAGAACAAATATTCTCAAAAGGTATGAATAATCAGATGAATCAACGGGCAGACAGAAATACAAGAGAGAGAGAAAAAAAACAACAACAAAGAGAACAAACGAGAGCAGAAGAGAGTCACCAAGAAAAGTACCCACACATGTTGATATCCTTTCCCAAAAATCTCATCCCAGTAGCCACAACGAAAGAAACTTCCCGAAGCAACGGACGAAACACACCCAACAGAAGCCGAAGGACCCACCTCGGCCATCCGGAGACATCCTTCCCTCCTTCGAAACGCAAAGCAAACACACACACACACACACACACACACACACAGACACACACACTCACACAGACAGACAGACAGAAACACACCAGAACAAAACAAAAAAAACGATACCCGTCTATGTCTATGAGTGTGTGTGTCTGCGTGAGGCGTAGGAAGGGCGGAGGCCACGGAGAGTAACCAAGGGCACGGCTGTTCATCCTTGTATTGATTCTCGGAAGGCCCCTCGCACGCGCGCACGACGGGCTGGTGGCGGCGCTGCTCTTGGGGCTGCCGATGAAACGGGTCCTCTGGCTCCATCAGCCTCCGTCCCTGAGGAGAGATGGATGTCCTGGCGGGGAAGGAAAGGAAAGGAAACGAAAGGAAAGGGGGGCGGGGGGGGGGGGAGATTCTCCTTCGATTGTCTGGGTTTCGGTCTTCTACTTCTTCCTCTGTTTTCTTGGATTTTTCTTCTTGTTCTTCTCCTTTCTTTCTTTCTTCTTCTTCTTCCTTTGTTTTCTTGACTTCTTCTTCCTTTCTTTCTTTCTTCTTCTTCTTCTTCTTCTTCTTCTTCTTCTTCTTCTTCTTCTTCTTCTTCTTCTTCTTCTTCTTCTTCTTCTTCTTCTTCTGTTTTCTCAACTTCTTCTCCTTCTCCTTTTTCTTTTCTTTTCTTCTTCTTCTTTTGCTTTCTCTGCTTCTTCTCCTTTTCCTTTTTCTTTTCTTTTTCTTCTTCTTCTCCTTCTCCTGTTCTCTTCTTCTACTTCTCTTATCTTCTACATCCTCTCCTTTTCCATTTTCTTCTTCTTCTCCTTCATTCTTTATCTTCTCCGTATCACTAATGGAAATGAAAGAATAGGATTGCTAAAATAGTTTCTTCTTATTCCTTATATTCTTTCTCTTCGTGGGAGAGAAAGCGTGAACGTCCACCAAACACACGTTCTTCTCCTTTCTCCCCTTCTTCTTCTTCTTCTTCATCCCATTCATCCTCTTCCCTCTTCTCCTCCTGACACACCATCATCTTAAAGAGCAGTGTATGAGCATCTTCATACGTGAGCGAGCAGACCAATATCACAGCATCATCTGCAACACCATCTCCATCTTCCTCCTCTTCCTCTTCCTCCTCCTCCTCTTCCTTGTGCCAAGATCTTATCCACTCCTTCGAGTCTCCTTCCTCTGAGGTCTCCCCCCCCATCCTCCACCTCCTCCTCTTGTTTTTTGTCTACTTCTTTTTCTATTGTTTTGTCCAAGAGGATATCAGGTTTAGGTATCAACCTCATTGGCTTTCACTTCGCAACGCCTTTGAATCTGTTGCATCACACACACACACACACACACACACACACACACACACACACACACACACACACACACACATACGTACACACACACACACACACACACACAGACACACACACACACACACACCCATACTGTATCGACGTCTCTCTATCCTTGGGAATGTTATAGAATATCCATTTTCCAATTTTTTTTCCCTTTTTTTGATAATTCTCTTATTCTCTTCTTTCTACTACGTTCTAGATTTCTTCTTCTTCTTCTTCTATTTCTCCTACTTCACCAATCCCTTCCTTTCGTCTTCTTCTTCATCTTCCTCATTTCAACTCTTATTCCTTATTCTTTCTACCTCTCCTCATTCTTTTCCTTTTCTTCTTATCTCTTCTCTTTCTCCGTGCTTCTTCTTCTTCTTCTTCTATTATTCTCTCTTCTCCTTTCACCTTCCCCTTTTTTTCTTCTCCTTCTTATTTCTTCTTCTCCTTGTTTACTAATCTGTCTTTCGCTCGAGATAAAAGTTAGTAAGTGAACCTGCTGGCTAATACGGCATTAGTTTGAGTGGTTCTTATCCAAAGATAGAAAGGTATTTACTGATAGAAAATGTGATATTTACCGAGGTTTCCTTTAT